>BGNK01005298.1:0-40546 GCA_003297005.1 Symbiodinium sp. clade A Y106 | reverse complement strand
ACCCTAAAAGCCCGGAGGGCGTCCCGGAAGCGACGGAGCTGGCATAGACTTACTCCCTCCGCTATCGCCCTTTCTCTGACTCCTACGGGGTCGGCGGCTTGAGCCGGAGGCTCTTAAATCGACCTGTTCTCCGAAGGCTAAGGTACCACACATAAACACAAATGGCAATCCACCCTGGACCCGGGAAGAGTGGGTTTCATCGCCCTGCATTTTTGACCAGGTTGTCGCGTTTTGTCCGCTTCGAGACACCCACAAGGATATTTCAAGAGACGGAAAATGAAGTTTCAGGGCCAACTGGCGTACAGACATCTGTCCATACGTACCCATAGAATCATAGAATGACATACACATCTGCACGTCGCAGTCCGCTCGTGCACAAATTTCTCTTCACCCGATCCGTGATTCACGTTAACTATCGTTAACCGTTAACCCAGGCCAGGGCTTCAGATCCAGCCCCGAAGGCTGGGTCAGATCAACCGTTGCATCCGAAACCAAGAAGCCGCGACAGTACTTTCGCACGCCCCAATTTCCGTGCCGAAGCCCCGCCAGGTAACACAATGTCCACCGACTCGGACGTGGTCTGATTCTGGAAACTTCTGCTGCATCAGTGCTCGCGGTAGCCAGGTAAGGAAGAGCTTCCTGGGAAAATGATCGATATCGACGATGTGACTAGTCCTTCGTCAAAACACCGAAGGTCGTGTGGATAATTTCGGACTGTTCGATGCTTTCCATTTGTCCGCGAAGGCCGTCAAGGAGCATCAACACAAGTAGAGCTATCTGGTTGAAGGAAGTCCTTGCAAGTCCAGATGCGAAAGGAGCTCGTAGACCTCCTCCGTCGCTGGGCTGCCATGATTCGACAACCAGCCACCCACAGCCCGCAGCAGACTTCCCGGCCCAACTTGCCACATGTTAACCTCAGGGGGTGAATGCGAGCCTGCTATGTGGCCCAATGCCGCAGTGGATGAGGTTCTATGGATCAGAAAGACAGGGAAGGACGCCCGTGCAACCAATTCGTTCATGAGCCAGCAAGTGCATGAGAGCATAGATCCGGATTACCACGACACTTCCCGAATAAGTTGGGGATGAAGCTTGACCTTAACGATCAAGTACTGTCAGTTCCTGGGACGTTAGTGGATCCTTCTGCTGGCTAGCAATCTGACTTGAAGAGGGTATTGGTTTGTCGTGTATTCCCGGTCACTCAATTGCGCCCTCGCCCGCAATACGTCGTGCAAGCTGCAGCTGCCTGCTTGTCCATGCTGGCCCCAATATGATCGAATCATCGCAGCCGGCGTTCGCTGCATCGGACTTGCGCGCTCGCCACTGCACCCAGACAAAGCCCGTCTGCGGTGCGTTAGCAGAGCTCCACGGTTCTATATATCTGTTGACACGGATCCTTAGATCAGTCCCATGTGCTTATTCATTGAACGTGTTCTCAATGGTACTACTCTGCACTCGGATAACTTGAGAGCCACGGGCTGGGACGAAAACTCTAGCAGGGGCAGGGCTGGCGACACGGAGCTCACAGGAACAAACACAAAAGCGAATTTCGGTTGCGGGCCCTTGCTGCACCGTCGAAGCTCGTCGCAGCTTTTTTTCCACAAGGCAGCGGCTGCCACACGAGCCGGCTGAAGACAAGGACAAGCTCCGGAAAATCTCAGAGGTGCTCTGCAGTGATGTCCGTCGTGTCCCAAGTTGCTAATGGGCAGTAGTTTAGTAGGCATGATCTTAATGAGTATAACCAGGAGTAGTAGCAGGAGTGCTACGTGGATAAGTAGCAGGACCAGTGCGAGTCGTATAAGCAGCAGTAGCATGAGTGCGGGTATTGTCATTATGAGTACCATGGCAACACTGGTATTGTCGCGAGCATTCTATGCCGGAGGCTTATTGAGGATGTGGCCTTGTATCGCATCGTTGAGATGTCAACAGTATGGTTAAGGAAACTGGACACCAGAAGTAGTAAAACAGCAGAAAACTGCAGCGCTCAAAGGCGTGCAGCCAAGGATCGTGGAGTAGGCTCTTTGCCGAAGTTGACACGACCTTTCAACCGCAGGCGAGGAAAAGAAAGAACTTGATGCAGTGTGCGAGAAATGTGTGTGCAAACGCTGGCATTGCGGCATCTTGGCTGCTGAATCTGAGTTGGCGTCCCCGAGCACGTTGCAGCGCGCGCTAGCGATGGGCTCTCACGCGTTTTTGTCGAGACCGTGCATTGCACACCAAGTCGCTGGTCATTCTAGACTTGGGGTAAGGAAATGGCAGAAGCACATGACGAGGGCGGCCTGGAATTGCCAAGGACGAGGTCGGGCTGGAATTTGCCTGGGAAGAAGCATTCCAGCGAGAAAATATAGGAAAGGTCAAGTACTGCGCGAAAGAACCTAAGCCGAAAACCCCTAAGCTTTAAACGTGAAAGTGCAACATGGCGTTGGTCATTGGCATACACTCAAGCGCAAGACTGGCACGGAATCGGTCAATCCGTGCCTCGCGTTCTCGCAGACGGTGCAGGTGGCGCAGCAAGCCACGCACAGTGGCGCGAGGCTTGTAGAGAGGCAAGCCTAACGGGCAGTCATGGTCGCGGCCGAATACACTGCTAGCTTGGTTACTGGAAAAAGTTAAGTCGTGTAAGCAAGTGGCGGTTATTTGAATGACTTTGCGGGTCGCACAGAGCCAGTGCTCTGCGTCGCGGACGGTCCAGTCATCAAGGCTTAGTCCTAAAGTATGGAGCACGGAGACGAACATCTCGTGATGTCTGGCTTTGGCATGGAGAGTCCTGGTCAGGTTTTTATTAGTTTGGTGGAAGTCAATTGCAGACCACGAAAGGCAAGAGAAGGACCTCAATTCCCTTGTAGTTGGCTTTCGACCGTTCCATGCACAACGGTCGCCGACGAGGAAGGGCACCGAGCTCGAGCTACGAAATCCCAGCACGGCGAGGTCGGTGTTGACCTTTCGGATGGCGAGTGGAAGCCGCTCCCAAAAAGGTTGCAAGACGATGTGCAAGGACAGAAACACGTAGAGCCAACCCATGTGTTAAAAACTTGAAGTTGTTGTCGTCGAGCCAAGCATATACGGCAGAACGATCGTCTTGGAGCACCTAGCGCAGCAACGGGAGACGTGTGACGACACAGACACAGAAACGCGACAGCAAGGATGGCAGTACTAGCATGCACAGCGTGCCTGGACGCATTCCGTGCGCAGAACTTTGACACCCCCCATGTTTTTGATTCTGTCTAGCCCACTGGCCGCGCCTGCTGGTGCGAGTTTGTATTGAAGACTGGCCGCGCCTGCTGGTGCGAGTTAATTTGTATTGAAGGAATGCACCTTCCGACACGTAAGAGGCACAAGCTTCCAAGATCTGCGCNCGCCTGCTGGTGCGAGTTTGTATTGAAGACTGGCCGCGCCTGCTGGTGCGAGTTAATTTGTATTGAAGGAATGCACCTTCCGACACGTAAGAGGCACAAGCTTCCAAGATCTGCGCCACCGCAACATGACATGATAGTTGGACAGGTCATTGTTTGGCGTGCTTGCTGTCACCGGGTGCAAGCAATGCCAAGCAGAAAAAGAAGCTCGCTGTTACCATGTACAAGCGCCACTGTCAGGTAGGAGCAGAAAAGGAAGCTCGCTGTTACCATGTACAAGCGTCACTGTCAGGTAGGAAAATGATGGCAGGCATGCACCTTGCATTGTCCTACTTTCCACACTCCTATGTCTCCGGTCTTGCGTCGCTAGCCTTGGCACCTGTACTTGCCTAACAGCTCTCGACATTAACATAGCTGGTTGTTTCTTGTCTGCTCTAGTGCCAGCCCTGTCCATTGCATAGCTAATGGAGCCGACAATCTCAAAAGGCGGACCTGAGCCAAGCTCGTCAAGTGCAAACACCGACACTCAGAAATGCCAAGTTTTAGCTTGCTTCTCACTGATGCTGCCATGGTAACGAAGCTGCAGGAGCAAGCCCGCATTGCAGCAGACAGAAAGTTGCAGAGAACAACACTGGCGGGAGCAGTTTTGATGCAACATGTCAATAAGAGCAGTTTTGATCCAACAAATTAACTCCTTGCCAGACAAAGACTGCGCCAGGTGAAGCAGGTGTTGACCCAACATACCAACTTTTCGCCAAACATAGACAGACATGTTGCAGCACGCCTAGAGCAAGAATGCTAGAGACGCACGCACAACGTGGCCACGATACGACCAGCATCAGCAGGATCAGCCGACACGCCCAGGCCAGCATCAGCAGCATCAGAGGAGGCCTGTTTTTCCTTTAGATGTCTAAAAAACCACTTACCCAAAATGACCGAAATCTGGCCCAAAACAAGCCCCTTTGGCAACGGGGGTTTTCCCAGCAATTTTCCCCCCCCCCCCCCCCCACCGATAACCCCAAGCTCACTCTGTGAGGTAATGAACGAAGCTCTCACGACGAGCTTTCGTGATTGATTGTTAATTGTCTGCCATGGTTGGCAGCAGCAGATCTCCAGGCCGAAGACTTGCTGCTTGCAACCGGGCATGCCTCAATGACACTCTGAAGTGCTTTGCTTTCTGTGTTCTTGATGCTGTGGTTCTGGCCCTCTTGCGAGAAACCCTGGCATGATGGCGCAAACAACATCGGCCCACTCTGGTTTTCTGCATCACTTGCTGCAAAGCCCGGGACTGTAGCGCGGCATTAGGCCACGGTCAGGTATTTCTCTGCCCCATTGCCGAAGCGCTGATGGCAGAGGGACATGGGTATGGCCATGGGTATGGTTGCATCGAAGCTCATGGAACTTTTGAAGCTGTAGCAGGCTTCAGCTACCTTGGCAGGACCTCCAGGCCAAATTCTCCACATCATTTGTACCGTTTGTTGCCTAGTACAGTCTCATTGTTCACACTTGAGGATTTACAGCATCCGGCTCGTTTGTTTGACCAGGTTTTCCACGGGTTTCTTCGCACACCGTCCAAGCCGGGACCCACTGGTTCAACAACACAGCCCGGTTAGAACAAGCCTTTTCTGGCCCTTTCTGGCTGATTTTGGTACATTCGTGCATAAGCGTCGCGACTGGCTCGATCTCAGAACACTGAATGATGCATAGGAAAGGCTTGCCCTCAAATGGGATGGTGGGTAGGCAACCCTCCCTAAACGGAGGTGTTGCTTGGAAAGTAACCCTAACCCCGAAAAGCAGCCATTGGAGAGAAAACCAAAACGGGGTGTGGGAGCCACAAACAAACCCCTGCAGTCCTCAATCCTCTTTCAACCCTGAACTCTGGAATGCATCTGAAATGGTGCATGACCCGGTGCATGCGAAGCTTGCATGCCTTTCTCCTGAAACGAACTCAGATTGCGGCCTGAAGGACTTAGCGAGAGCCTGAAACGTGCAAAATACCGACATGGTGCAGGTCGACTTTCGTGCGCTCAAAATCGAAGGCGAGCCAGTAAGGTTCCTCAAATCAGCATCCTCCCTACAGATTTGCCAAGAGTATCGCACGAAATGTGAAAATGGAAAATGGGTTGCAGGTCAGCCCGGCCAGAGAAGGTTCTTCCACTGCATAGAGAAAATCGAAACATAAATGCGAAGATACTCTAAATTATCACCCGTCACCCGTCCCGCTTTAGTCACGTGGAAGTCCTGGCCTCTATTGTGATAAGCATGCATGATTCGATGTTGCACGAGTATGAAAACAACACAGCGACAACATTGAGGACGCGAGCTGCCGCCCTCTCCCAGAGCCTCTGCACTGGCGCTTGCTCTGGACATGGCCACCCAGCTTTGTGCCAGTGTCCCGGCCTGTGATGGTCCAAGCATCAAAGCAAAGCTTTTTCGTTTGGAGTGGAGCTGAAGCTCGGAAGCAGGCAAAGGGACGCTGCGCAACGAACTCCTGAGCTGTTGACACACATGAATGCAACGCGGCTACACTTACATCAGGGCTCTCGCTCGGTCCTCGCCTCGCAGAGTGGTTGCATCCGCTGCGATGAACGCTACGCCACTACACTGAAACTGAAGGCCCGAGCCCCATGCCCTCCCTCAAGCGCTTTCCATGTTTGTGTTCCTTCTTGTCCTGGCACGGAGGCAAAGGGCAGCACCCTTGCCTCACACAATGCTCAAGAGAAGCTGGGCCTTCTTGGATCTGGACTTCTCCTTCGCGTCCTTCTCCAGATGCCTCTTCTTCTTCTTGTTCGACTCCTCGCAGGAGGGAATATGGCATTAAAGGCAAGACTTTGGCGGAAGGGACCGCCTTCGATTGCCCGAAACATCAACACTGCGTAACAAAGCAACAGTCCTCAGGCCTGTACAAAACATGCCTGCTATCGCAGCTCACACCTCAGACCTATGGCGGTAAGTCTAGATGTGGCACGTGTCTGCGCGATATGTGACTCTTAATGACCCGAATGCAACAACATCATGCACATGAATCACATGAAGCCTAAATCCCATATTCTAAACCCAAAACCTGAAAACTTAAAGGCGGCCTGGCTAGACACGGCCGTCGATTATTCCTGACTCGGGCAAAAATCAAAAAAGGACTCCCGGGCGCCCAACTCGACGCAGGGAAACCGACTGGACTAAAATTGGACTGTACTGTGCACTGCATCAGGATCTCAAAGCACTGCATGCACCAGACGCGGGAGCCATGTGAAAGCAACCGACATCCAGATGAAAACTCGGCTGCACCATGACCCCTTGTTCCAAGTCATGTTCTTGAAGCTCGTGTTTGAAGCAGGTGAACTTAGATGCTAGATGCCCAAACTACTCAGCTCGTGTCCATGGCGCCTCGTTTGCTTTTGGAGACGGGCAGGATCACTGGTCAATAATCCTATGTGCTTAGACTATACATGGCTTGATAGCGCTGCACGGGATCTCCACTTCTGCTGGGGATGTGAACTCAAACAAATCTGCAATTTAGCCAATTTAGCCCTTCCTTTTTGTGCTGACCCATGCCGGTGCTCAACTTTGCATAGATTGTCGCTCACACGTGCTTGCGGCAAAAAGCAGATGTTTCACTCAGTTGAGGAAATCGGCTCGTCTCGCTCCCAACAACAAGGCCTTGCAGCGGATCGGTTCGGGTCTTTCTTGAAGCCCGTGAACTCGTGAACCCTTTGCGGAGCACCTCTACAACAGAGCGATCCTTGGTGGAGTGAACAGAGCGAACATGATCTTTCAGAGATCAGGCCCGTTGGAGAAGTTGGAGGAAGAGCTTTTCTTACATTTTGCTGCAACATGAAATACAGACACACACACACACCCTCAACGCAAAAAGGACCCTTGGCCACGAGCAGCAGCCTTGGGCTTCCGTGCGAACGAAGCAAGACAAGAACCGCGCCTTCATGGGCTGCGGAAGGCAGCGTTCTTCTCTTCAAGGGGCGACTGACTGCCTCAGTCGGCCGGATAGATCATGTGCAGTGCACGACAGGACTATGCAGAAAGGAAGTGACGTGGTCAGCGCTGAGTTCGCGTCGCAGGTTATATTCAAGCTGACTGGATTCCATTCTTCTCCAAGCAATCCGATCCATGCAGCGCAGGAAGCCAGATTTCAAAAATTGATATGACCAGTTGAGCTGCAGAAAAGACGAACCCAATCCCTGACTTTACGGTTCCTTATCTCGTGTTGTTTCAAGAGCATCATGAAGTCGGACCGGACCAGCATTTCGACCTACCTGCCGGCTTGAACAAACTTGGCACCTCGGGACGAGCTGATCTCAATTGACTTGACTCGAGATGTTCAAGATGTCCTGCGGACCGTGCAGGTCTGTTGAACCGCCATTCGCCATGGCGACTGCCATCAGCTTTGTGCTACAAACGTGAGAAGTGTGAAGCATCAACTTCCCGTTCAGACTGTTTGATCTCCTGTCTTCCGGAGCTACAGCAGTAAAATGGAGTGACATACAGTACACAGGGGGTCTTCCATTAGTGATACTTGATGGACTTAGGCTTCAAGTCAAGTTGGCACTTTGAGCACAATGTTCGTGCAGAAGCAGTAGTGACAGTAGTGAACACCAAAACACTCCGAATGCTTGCCACAGATCTGCAGGAAAGACGGGGAACCCGCACCTTGTCAAGTACACGACGCATGCAGTGCAGCTTGTTGACTAGTCCTGCCTGCAAGGCTGCGCACCTGCCGAAACCAGATTCAACGTGTTTCTGAGCAGAGTTCGCAAACTCTCTCAAGGTATCTCTGGCCTCGCATCAGCTTCGTTATGAACAGTTGCTATGCGCCGCTCGAAGTCCTGTCTGCTTGGCAAAAGAAAGAGCGAGCTGTGAGATCTATTTGCGTCACAGTCTGAAAGCTGCACTTTTTTGGCTTCGTGGCTTGAACGCATATTAAGCCGCAGTTGTGCAATCTGCCAACCTGCACCAAGAAGATGTAAAGCTAAGCGCACAGTTTTCTGCAGCGGGCAGCATGCGACCTCCCGAGTAGCCTGCGGCAGAGGCTGTAGTTTCGCCTCTGGCAGCTAGCACACTGCCCCCATGCTTGCCCGTGAATCGGAGTGATCAGCTGCCTCTTTGAACAGCTGCAGGCGTTCGTCTGGTGGAGTCAGTTGGCCATGCTGCGAAACTGAGATCAATGATCCTCCTGTCGATGACATCCGAACCGCGATGACACCCCGCACAGGGCAGGTGGCACCTGCAGCCAATGCGCGCCACGCCTGAATGCAAAGATGACGAACAGTCAGCAACGGACTTGTACTGCCGGCACACATTTTCTGTGGCATTCTGTGGCTGTCAGCACCCACCTCCGTCGCGAGGATGTGGTGGGTCGTTATTGCTGGCATGGTGTGTGCCGGGCCAGCAGAATCGGTTTCAAAGAAGATGGAGAAGCAGGCAGTCAAACATAGTGAAACGTGGCACGGCTGGAGCACAACAAGTGTAAGCTCAGTAGGGTGCCGGGCCAAAAAGTATCATGCAGTTCTGGAGGGATGGGCTGTTGCTTATTACTTCGCCCGATCGCCGAGCCTCATGCACCCCTTGACGTCCAGTGCCAATATCCAGAAACCAAAGACGCATCGGCGACACACGCTAGCGAATCATGGAGACGGAAGAGCCGGGAGATGGGGCCGCGGTGCATCCAGCTCCAGACTCAGCTCGTGAAATCACATTATTGCCACAGAAGCTCTTAGACGGTCACAAACTGGCGCTGTCCGAATGTGTCAAGCGTCCAGCACTGAAAATACGTGTGGATTAGAAATCGACCCACGAGAGCGAAAGAAACCAACGCAGCCTCTGTCAGCACCGTGTGCACCTGCCGCTCGCCCAGCCTGCGATGCGCAGTGCAACTCACAGCATTTTCATTAGCTCTGGCCTAGATCTCAAGCTGGGCATATTCAAGCCAAAGGCGAGCCTCGTGGAGTGAAGTGCGTCTAGAAAGCCTTTCCTGAGCGCTGCCACATGAGACCAACGAGAAGTGCGTGGCATCTTTGTCTCAGCAATGCACTCGATGATGAGGTCAAAGCAACCGTTGCGGAAAGGAAGCCTGGCAAAGCACCGGCTGGAGTAGGAAAGTATGTCCACATCTAGAACTGTTTTAGTGCAGATTAAACATGCACAGACTCACCTGGCCGCATCGGCGGCCACAAACAGCAATCGAGATTGTCCAGGGGTGCCTGAGCGTGGACAAACCCCAGGAATTCGAAGCAGAACTTCCGAGCAGCCGACGTGACTGCATCACCATGCCCTCAGACAAGAGGATAGATGCACCATTCGAGGCTGCATGGCGTGCAGGAGCTGAGACCAGCACCCGCTGTCGGGCAATGGCTGCCACAGAGGCATCACATCCCACAACCACGCGTGGAGCGGGTCTAGCATGGGCCAGCTGCATGGGAAGACGAGAAGTGCCTCACTAGCACATGGAGAAGCCTTGCAGTCTCCGCAGAAATCAGTCCCGGCCACCACATCCCAGATCAAGGACACGTCGAGCTCTGTGCGCTCCCAGAATCGGCTTGAGATCCTAGCAGGAATGCGACTGCTCGGGCAACCGCCCTTCATCGTGACACATCGTGGCCCGACCTGCAAGTCCACGTTGTACCACTCTAGGAACTCTCCTTGTCCTAGATCACCGAAGACTCGATCGTAATAATCTGGCCTCGACGTAATCAAGATGCCATTGACATTGGGTGCATGGTTCCGGTGCAGCAAACTCGTGCATCGCCTGTCGAAGATACCTCGTTGCCTTGCTTCAGATCACTTCAGCACCGCCTTCAATTACCATGAAAAGTCATGCCACGCCTGCCCGCACCAGAACGGCCAAGAGAGAAACCATCCCTGATGCATCGTCGACCGTGCAGCCTCATGCTCCGATATTGGCTCTCCAGCGGACTTGAAAATCATGGTGGCATGCACGTTATACCGCGTACAACTTACAAACATCTATCTGATGGGTGAACCAAGGAGCCGCTGGATGCTGAGAGCGTTTTGTCTACATGCATGCAGGCTACCCTAACCCTGGCTGACATTCTGCTTGAGATACAATCACCACAGGTAGCAGAAGCATTGGTGCACCTCTGCATGTGTTGGTACTCCCAACTTGCGGGAGATCACGAAACAATAGCACCACAGCCAAGTCCTTCTCGCGCAAGTCTGTCTCAATTTGGCACCGCTTCTGCACATCCTGCAGGCACAAACAGCGCACCGCCACCCAAGGATGGCTCGCACACTGCTCCAGCTCGTTACTGGAGTTTCCATCGTCGTTCTAAACAAGATCTGTGCAACGACTGCCTCCAGTTGTTCTTCTGCCTTCCCTTTCTGTCGAATCTGCGAGTACGCAATCACAACAGGGGATGTTGCTGGAGGTTGCTGGGGCCAATGCAGCTTCGCTGACTTTCTCAGTAAGCTGGTTGACCTACCGATACTTCACACCACATCCGTTTTCCTCTGAGTGGTTCGAGCGTTCTTCGACCATGATCGACCTTGCCTGATCAGCCAACTTCCGCGATGTCTCCTCAGCTGCCTCCCGAGCTTTGGCAAGGCCGCGATTCGCCTGGCGGGCATTCGGTGGATCGACATGGCCATGCGCCGCTTTTCTCTGGACTCCGGAAAAGAAAAGCTGCAAACCCCTCGCTCTCCGATTCTTTCGCCTCTCTCTCTTTGTTTCTGCCGGGCTTAGGGGTCACGAATGACCCGCAGGCGCTAGGCCCGCCCGACCACCTCTGTTGTGTATAAGTGGTCGGCTTTTGGGGTCCCCTATGGCAGGGGCTGTGTCCCCTGCGTTCTCAGCTCGCTCGTAGCTAAGCCAAGGCTGCTGCGGCGGCGATCTGTGCTTCCACTCCGGGCAGCTCGATGGCTCGTGCAAGGTCGGCCGCTTCTCGGATGTGCTCTGCCTCTGCCGTTGCTAGCGTTGCCCGCTTCTCCGCCGTGTCTTCCCCCGCGTCAGCTGTGGGTTGGGTGTCTGTTGCTTGTCGCCACGCTGCCAGCGTCTCTTTCGCTTTGTAGCAAGCTTGGCTGCGTGCTCGTTTGAACGGGCTTTTTAGTTGCTGCGGCGTCTGTGCTGCCCCCCCCCACGCTTCTTCGTCTGTGGTGGGCCCCGCCAGGTCACCGTCATCTTCTTCTTGGGAGGCTGCTGCGTGTGGTCGGCTTGCTGTGGCCCCCTCGCTGTAAGGTGGTGGAAGCCAGGGTACTGTTGCCTCGTCGTCCCCCGCTGTGTTGGTGTGGGTGCTGTTGCTGTCGTGGCAGGTCGTTGCCGCCCCCTCTGTGCCCGCCTGTGTGCTCGCCCTGCCATGTTGCATCATGGCATCGGCATCTCCTTCCTCCTGTGGTGGTGGGTCTTCGCTTGGCCGGCTGGTTTCGGAGTCGCTCGGTGGCTGAAGGGGGCCTGTTTGGCCTGCGGTGGTGCCTTGACTTGGTCGCCTCCCCTGTGCCCACGTGCTGGCTGCTGCTGTCGCGCCCGCCTTGCTGTCGGATGCATCGCTGCTGCCGATGCTTTGACGGATTGGAATGCATATCTCGGGCTGCGGTGGAGTAGAAAGAGAAGCTGTGGACTGTGGAGTTGGGCACGTGGTTGTTGTTGGGTGTGGTGTTGGCCCCTGCTTCGCAAGGCCGGGGAGTGTGAGCCACCGCGCTCCCCCGTCAGGCGCTCTTGGGTGGGCCGTTCTTGTGTTGGCCGCGGCTGTGGGTCCTGCTGAGGCTTGAGCTCTCTGTTCGCCTTAGTTTCTGCCGCGGCCTCCTGTCCTGTGCTCCGCCTGTCGATGTGCCCTGCTGCAGCGCCTGCTCCAGGCTAGCCGTTGTCTCTGTCGCCGCGGTTGGGGTTTGCTGCTGGCTGTCCGTTGCCTCCCCCGCCCGCGTTGCTGGCGACTGCCGGTGCTGTTGCTTGCCACAGGCAAGGCCCACTGGTGTATCACTTCTTCTCCATACTGTTCGTCCTTTCAAGATCAGCCCAGAGCCTCCGCGAAGGCTTCGGCCCTGTATCCCCTCGTCTTCGGCTGTTGCACGAGTCTGCGTCCCCCGCTAATGCTGGCCAGTGTAGGGTCTCGCATTCAACTTGTCTCAATTGCCTTTGAGCACTCATGGCACAGGCTTCCCCTGGTCCAGGTATCTTGCACCCCGTAGGAGCTCCCCGTCGTCTGGGTCCATTGCTTCTATCAGCCATCGGCCCGTATCCTCCACCCACCGCAGCCGGCAGTGGCCTTGGCGGAGCGGAAGCGCCCCAGGCTCCATGGCGCGGAGCGTATGAACATGTGCCAGTATGCACCCCCCTCCGCCGTCTGACCTGTGCATATGCGACCCAGGAAATCGGCGAGTGCATGTGGGGCCCTGTCCCCGCTGCGGCCGCTGCTGCTGCTGCTTGGCGGCATGGAGGAGGGCCCGCTGCTGGCTGTGGCGTTGCTCTCCTCTGGGGCGCTGTGGCACTGTGGTTGTGTTTCCCCCGCCCCTCGTGTCTGCACTCAGCGGCTGTTGTCTCTGAGTCTGTAGCACGGTTCCTTGCTGGCTGTTGCTTGCAGAGGCTGGCTGTGGCTGCCACGGTTCGCGATGGAGGTTCTTTTCCGCAAAACGCACAGAGCCGTCTTTTTACACCTAATTCGGCCAGCCACTTTTCAGTCTTGCCGCCACCCATGACAAGCCTAATGGTTCCTATTGCTTTTCCCTGTTGCTTGTTTTGTTTGGTTCCGTGAACTGGCCTAGTTGCCTTGGTGGTGCAGTTTCGTCTCTCCACCCCCTCCACAACGGTCGGGGGCGCACTAGCGCGCGGGTAAGGGGAGCAATCCTCTTGCCCCTATGACCCTGGCGAAAGAGCATGGGGACGAGCTGGACCCCGTGCCCATGCAAGTTTCACGACTCGCCCTCAAGGGGGAACTCGCGACGCCACCGTGCAGTCGCAACCTGGAACGTGGACGGCCTCTCAGCTGCGTTGCACTTGCAAGATGCTGCAGGCGCTCGGGGGAAACAAAGCCCTTTCCTCAGTCGCTGTTTTTCTTTTGCAAGAAGTCATCACAGAAGCAGGCAAATTTTTGCCAAATCACAAGCATGGACGCTAATCTACGGCAAAGCAGAGAGGGGGTTGCGTTTCGCACAGTTTTATGGGCACGCGCAGCAATACGCAGATGATGCCCCGGGGGGTGGCATCCATCCTCACCCTGCCCAGCCGCAAAAAATGGGGGCTGCGAAGCGCGCATGTCCCGCACCACACCACCATTCACTCATGTCATGGCACAAGGGGGACAGCAAAGCCCTGGGGTGCAGGCGCACCATTGTCGGGATGGATGCCAATGAACAGTTCACCCCCAGTCCCCACACCACACGGCAAGAGCAAGCCCAGCGACACAAAGGTAGAGCAGAAAGCATACTGGCATGGTTGCAGCGCCAGGGCATGCGACTCCCACCACAGGACCTCCATGCACACCCCAAGCCATTTCCCGTACGACACCCAACAAGCACCCAGGCGACTCGACAATGTGACCAGTATAAGTTTTTCTTCCCAAAAACATCTCGGATGTTGGGTTCTCGTTTAGGTTCTCAACGCGAGGAGAGTTCGCGGAGCGTTCGCATGGGCGTCGCGTGGTATTTGCGGGGTATGGGCCGTGTATATGGGCGGGGAATGCGTGGTATTTTGGGGGTGGCCGGCCTACGGGGGCCGAGCGTTCGCGAAGGGTTCGCGCGGGGTTCTCGTGGGCGTCGCGTGGTATTTGCGTGGAATGGGCGGGGAATGCTTGGTATTTGTGGGGTGGCCGGCCTATGGGGGACGAGCGTTCGCGGAGGGTTCGCGTGGGGTTCGCGTGGGCGTCGCGTGGTATTTGCAGGGTATGGGCGGTGTATATGGGCGGGGAATGCGTGGTATTGGCAGCGACAGGACCGCCAGACGCAGCCAGAACCACACACCACACCAGCAACAACAAGCGACGCTACAGGGGGTGGCAACAGAGGCAGCAGCAGGGGGGGCAAACCCACCAGCCACAAGCACCAACATCAGAGGACGAGCTGCAAGACGAATGCCAAGCAGACCAAACATGTGGGCGGAAGCACGGAGTCAAGTCGACCAGAGACGTGGTAATAAAACAAAAGCATCATTCGGGCCGAGTTGAAGCGCCGGGTCTCAGTTGGAACCAAGCAGCACGTATGGTGGGGCTGCCAGCATATGCAGACCAAGAGGAGGAGGACTCGGAGGAGGAAGAGGACACGGACGAGCAGCCACCACAAGCAACGGCGGCAGCCATCCCACCAGACAGCAAGGAAGCAACGGAAGCCCGACGCATCATGCTGATGCCTCAGAGCGGAGGCTTGGAAAGTAGGTGTATGGATGGCTCCAGCGGCCCGTCTATGGTACACCCTAGAAAGGGCTTGTGGGGTTTCCCCCTGTACAAAACTGGCTACAGCCTTANAAAGTAGGTGTATGGATGGCTCCAGCGGCCCGTCTATGGTACACCCTAGAAAGGGCTTGTGGGGTTTCCCCCTGTACAAAACTGGCTACAGCCTTAAGCAAAAAGTCGTTGTTGAGGAGCGTGGAGACAAACACGCAAGCCAGCTCACTAGCCATGAAAAGCAAGCAAGTTTTCTTGCAGCTTGGTGGCTATGGAGTTTCCCCCGGGGCAGAAAGTATGAAACAAAGGGCCTCGCTCACTTAACTTCTCAGCTCAGTTGAGGTAGTCCTCGACTTCAAGGGCGTTTCCCCCTTCGGTTGTCGTCTTTTGTCCAGTCGCTGTTGACGCCTGTTTTCCCTGTAGGCTGCTTTGGCCGCTCTTCTGTAAGCGGCCTATCTCTCTGCATCCGAGTTGCAGGCGTCAAAGTCGCAGGGGTCGCTCCCCTCGGGATCTCGCTGTCTAAGGAGGCTTTCCGGCGAGGCATTTCGGGCACACCTCTCTACTCTCAGCTGCTTTTGTTGGAGATCTCCCCCTTTTCCCCATTGTGGGCAAGGATCTCGTTCTTGGTGTCGAGGAGAAAGTATCACGTTGCACACCCTGGTCGTCAAAGTTTACGACCCGTTGCACCCCGGTGGTTCGAAAGAACGAGGTCAGGCTCCCCGCTGCGGCTACCCGCCGGGAGTGAGGACACCGAAGTCGTCGAGGGCAGCGGGCAGCAAACTTGCCGTACTGGTGGATGGCTGCACTCGGAGGCACTACGAAGAGGGGCCACTTGATGAGAAATGTGGCGCGCGTCTGACTCAAGCACCGCTGGAGGAAAGTGAACAGGCTCCCCTGGGGGTACACCCCAAGTCAACCAGTCACCTCGCTCCCCAGTGCACGGGGGGCGTCACAGGCCTCCCGAGCAAGGATGCAGCACTTGAGCCAAAATGTCCCCATGTTCTCCGCTGCTCTCTGTCGGTTCCATGCCTCAGCGTAGTGCCGTGCGAAGCTGGCTCCATTCGTCTGCATGAGCCCGCTAGCGATGGCCTTGAGGTTGATCCAACCTGCCCCTGCCTCCTGAGCATACGCCGGCTTGGCTGTGGTAGCAGAGCAGATCCTTGTCCCCCGTAGCCACACTGTTCCTGCCACTCTGTGTCGACTTGGGCCAGCGTGGCCCCCCAGCGTCAGGCAGAGCCGTTTGCACTTGCCGGCAAGCTGCACTCGTCGCCTCCTCTCCGGCGACTGCGAGAGTTGCAGCCACAACTACTTAGCTTTGCCATCATTGTGCGTCCCCGTCTGGACGTTGGCTTGGCGTACCCGGCGCAGTGCTGCTGAGAGCCGGTCCCGCATCTGTTGTTGGTCTTCTCCATCTCTGGGGGCATACGGCAATATCGCGTATCCCCTTCTCACTCCTAGCACGAAAGCCTGTTCCGTGTCAATGTCAATGCGGAGGTCCTTGACCATTTGGCCAACTTGGTTGAGTGTCTCTTCTGCGGGGGAATCGTCCCCCCAGCCGCCCACGATGAGAGCCGGTTTGCGCCCCCCGAAGTCAGTGTCGTCGATTGTATGACCTGCACCTTCTGCTCCAACATCTGCAAGCGAGCGTTCATGGCGCACTGGTCCCCTTGGATGCTTTCAACCACGCGTTGCTGCTCTTGCTGCTGGTTGTTGATGGCTGCCAACCTCTCCAAGGTCTTCTCCAGCTGGGTTGTCACCCCGTGCTCCACCCTGTCCATTCTGTGGCGGAGCTCGGCTTTGAGGGTTGCGTTGCCCCCCCGCCTCGCACCACTTCCCGAATCGCTTCAAGGCTGAGCTTTTCATCCTCCGGCGGCCCCCTTTTCTTCTGCGGGCTAGCCCCGTCCGTGGCCATAGGATCGGCCATTGCTCCCCACGAAGGTGAAGATCACTAGGTCCCCTTCCTGGCCACTGTCACGATCAGGTAGGTGTGGTAGTCCCCGTTCGAGGTACAAGGCGCGCGGCGACACGGTAGTCGGCCTGTAGGTTCGCCGATTGCGTTGTGGTACCGGTTGTCAGGCTCCCCGGGCTGCCGGCTGTCGGCTGCTGATCACGTCCTGAACCGACCGCACCTATGTCGCTCTCCCGATCCCGCACCTCGAAGTGAGCACAGATGCCCTTGAGGTAGCCCCCGCTGATGGCTGAGGCAGAGCGACTGGCACAGGAGCAGCTCCCCGGGTTTGGTTGAGACCGCCCGCTCTCTGTAGCAAGAAAAGAGAAGGAAAGAAGGGAGGAGTGCCCCCCTGTGGCAGGATGAGAGTGGGACGGTCTTGTCCGTCTCTGTCTCTCTTGAGCCAAAATGGCTTGAGCCAAAATGGCTAATCTCTCTCTCTCTCTCTTCCTACCTTCCTTCCTCCATTGGGGAAGAGTCTGCACGTGGACCCGGGCCCAGGCCCCCCCCATTCCCCCTGTTTCGGTGGAAGAGGGCTTTGGGCACTCTCTCTCTCTCTCCCTCTCTGTCTCTTTTGCTTACTTTCCTGCTTAGTACATGGCAACTACGGCCTCCATGCCCTACGCTCTTGCGCCTCGCTTTCCTTCTGCACTCGGGTCAGCATCAGCTCGCATCGCTTCTGTGTATCCTCGTAACACAAGGACGCCGAAGGACGCCGGACTCTGAGTAGTAGCACAGCCGTCATCGCATTGCAGTCCTGCAGAGTCTGTCGCATCGACTCGTAGCTTCGATCTGGCGAAGCCCTTGTCACTACAAAGCGCCATCATCCCCGCTGATCCGCTGAGAACTTCTGGCAGTGGTGTAGGGCCGGCACATGCCAGACAATGCAGCTGCCGGAAGCATGACCTGTACGCGTCTTGCCAAAGCAGATCCTGTAGAGTAGACGCGGAAGATCTAGTAGCCGCACGAGCCAGAGCATGCATCTAACCACTTGGCCCCTGTCTTTCTTCTCTTTCCTTTGAGCGCTTTGCCCTTGTCTTCTAGATGCAAGGGATCTTGGTACACTGCACCGCATACGAGAACAAACCTCGTCCACCTTCATGATGCAAGCTATTTGAGGCAGCAGAAGAACAATGATGGGATGATCGGACAAGATGCTACGAGACTTCCCCGATATTGCTGTATGTTTTACACTGCAGCTTGCACCATATGTTGTGGCCGAGTGCCATCCATCTTGGAAGACACGTTTAGGCACAACCGTCACATCTGAAGCTTAGGAGATTTTTGGTGAGAAGAGAAGAGCTTCTTGCAGCTACTGGCCACCTTTGTTTCCCTCAAACTTGGAGTCGGGGGCCTGGGCGAATTCAACCAAGACAAAAACTTTTGCAGACTCTTGCTCCGCAGCCACATCGCATCTGAGTACAAAACAATCGACACCGTCAAGCCATCTTGTTGCAGCTTCACGCAAAACTGCTCTGCCAATGCCTGTGACAGTCTTCGGCTGTGGGGGTAGGAAGAGGCCTTAGCAGCTTATCTTCGCGAAGGCCCACGAGGCCTTCCACACGCAAGCCACGGTTGCCTTGCCGGAACTGTGGGCCTGTCCGATGCAGCAACATGCTGTGAGCAAAACCGAATGCATCGAATGCATCTTGCAAGAAAAAACTCCTTTCTTCTTGCAGAATCGCCTAAGGGACTTGCAAAGTGAAACACTCAACACAGATCGGCTCCGCGACCCACCATGCTGTACACACAACCGCTTCTGCAGCGAGGCACCCAAAGAGTCCTACTTTCAGGAACCCTTCAGGCATACCGAGATAGTGCCTAAACTTGTGCATGGAGGACGGTCACGTCTTCCGGTCCTCTCAGACTCTCCAGGCATTTCGCCTTAGGAGGCATGCAACGAGCACGCCGCCCGCCAGACAAGACATCCACTTGTCCTTGTCTAGAAGACTACAGTCGGGCAATCAAGCCTTGATCACTACTTGTTGACGAGACGCCACTCGAAAATCAAGCGCACACTGCTGACACCTCGCCTCGACAAGGTGGACACGAGAACTCAACAAAACGGATTAAGCTGACATGCCTGCGGGCCGCCTCGCGTCTTTTCATGGAGGCGGCTCTGCATTTGATGAAGCGGCCTTCCCTTCTTCAAACGGCTTCTCGCCCACTGCCTGATCGCTCGTTTTGGGCTCCTGACAACTCACTGCAATGGCAGACTCAGACTCAGAGTGAGGCTTCAACAGGCGCTGCCAAGCTTCGCAAGGCTCACATCTCAACCCCACCAAACCCTGGCGACCCAACCGGTCTGGCCAGGGCTACCGCTTCCACCAGCGGATGCTAACCACAAGGCAAAAACAGACTGGGAAAAGAGCTCCGCCCGCAGCAACAAAGCCGAAGCTCCTCTGATTTCTCCAGTGCCTGCAGTGCAGCATCTGTTGCCTCGGCACATATGGCAAAAGCAGGGGGGATGACCCAAAAAGCTTAAAGACTTAAAGAAAGAAGGCATGCGAGGCCCACGCCGGTGCACCCACCTCTTGCAGGAAGTTCTCCATATGAGCGAGCTGCTTGTGCAAGTTGGCATTCGTCCTTGCTACTTCTTAGAGCTACACAACAGCTTGAGCTGCAGTCACATTCCGGTATTCAGTCGTTTCTGCAGCCCAGAGTCTGCTTGAGGGAGCAATGCTTGGAAGGCAGACTTTCATCGATGTTGGCGCTTTTGCGCAGCCACGCAATCATGAAGTCCTGGGCTTCAAGCCGAGGGAGTTGATCAACACTCGGCACACATCCGATATAGAGAGTGGTATACTTTCGTTTCTTACGGTACCGCGTATCGTATGTTGTACACGGCCAGTTTTGGCAAGCATCCATAGGTCTGGCCGGCGCTTTGGCCTGCGCTGCTCCAACAGCCAACCGAATACAAGCATGCAACATCATCCCGCAGCCCTCATTGAAATGCTGGCATGACATGTTGTCCCATCGACACAGGGGCAATGAGTCACGGCCGCGCCAGAAACAGTGAAGCAAGCTGCCGACAATGAACTGTCAGGCTTAGTGCTCAACTTGTACGGTGCTGGCCAAGCAAAACAGTTGTCTTGCAGCTAGCAAACAATGACGGCGGCAACCATTTTCTCCAGCACAGGATCGAGGTCGTTGAGAATGAACTCCTCAGCTTGCAAGAAGTATCGACAGCTTAGGCTTGTCATGCCTCTGGTGAGTGCAGGCTGCTATATATAATCTGGAGCTTGCCTTCTTCTCCGTGCTAAAGGAGAGTGCTTCAACAGCAACTCTCGCAGACGACATGGCTCTGCGGCGGGTCTCTGTCCCTTCAGACGGTCTGCGTTAGACTTGGTTTGGGCGACGGTTGGGGTGCTTGAAATGTGGATAAAAATTCTGAACAAAGGCTTAAGCAGGATGAGCCAAGCACAGAGACATTGATGACAGCAACGAAACCTCAAGTCACATATTGCAGCGGATGGGGCGTGCCTCCCAGGTGATGCCGTAGGCCTTTCGCCGCGAGAGGTGCTGCACCACCTGCACACCCAGTGATCCACATGTTCAGTCAGCAACCCTGCAACGGTCAACACAATCCGACCTTCACTAAGCAGTTTGTCACGTACTCGAAAGTGTGGATGTCGTCGTTGTGCAGCAAAACTCGCCACCACCTCCAAACAAAAGCCACATGCTGCGGCGAAACGTTTTTTGCACACTGCACGGTCCGAGTCTGCAGAGGTACCCAAAGGCCGAGAATCTGACTTCTCCTTCTCGAACTGCTCCTGCCCAAGCTGAGACCGAAGCGAGATGCACAAGCCCCTGTGCGAGATTTCTGCATCTGCCTTCATCTGCGTCTTTCTGTCGACCTGAATGCTGGGGGGGGGGTGCCGGTCAGCCACAGCAGCGAATTCGGATTGCGACATCCCGCCTTCTCAATCACTGCAATGCCAGCATCTGGAAGATCTGGCTGCATCTGAGCCCTCCGGATGACTCCGAAACCTGCACCAAGCCGGCTTCTCAAGCGCAAAAATGGCTGCAATGCTCAGGTACGCATTGCGGGAGCCTCTTTGCGTTGAAGTCGAAGCAAATGCCACCAAGCCCTCGGCACTGCAAAGCAATCAACACAGCTTGGCATCACGATCCCGGCCTCCATCGTGCACATGGCCAGTGGGATCCTTGACAGGTTGCAGATATTTGTCTCTCGCCAGTCGGCTTGAACCCCGAATCCCTCGAGGCTCGAGCAGGCTGAGCAGGCTCCAGAGCCGCAGCCTCTTGGAGGCACGAAACTTGGCCTCCGCCGCCTCAGTCATGGCTGCCCGACGCAAAGCAATCCATTATGATCCACTCCGTTCCTTGAAGCTTTCCCATGCACAATCGAACGCTGCAAAACACACCATCACATTCTACAACAACTTAACAGCTTGAACACCAAGAACGACAGAGCTTCGCACCATTTCTTCAAGCAAAACGCCGCCACGCTACTACAAAAATCTGCAAAGCCGAAATGTCACAGCCGGTGAAGATCCGGTGCGTGGAAGGGCTGCCGAGCCAACTGCTATTGCTGCATGCGCAGAGACTATCGACGCCTGAGGTCCTTGTAGGCGAATTGGAGACCTCAATGCACTTCCATTGCGGTCACAACCGTCCACTGCTCAGTCTTGCAGTTCTATTTGGGCTCCACACACTTGGGCTGCACCCCCTGCATCTGCAACAGTACCTGCCAAACCCTTCACGACGATCGCACAAGCTCAAACGTTTCGGATGAAGGTCTGCTGCCTGCAACCTCCTGCTCCAGAGCATCTGCCAGTGACAAGATTTGGTGAACCTCGGCCGGAAGGGCCGGAAGGGCCGGCTAACACCGCTCACAACTCCCCGTGCTATCATGTTCGGCGGCATCGCACAAAAAGCACCTCCTTGTAGCAATCATTCTCCGATGGAACAGGGGACAAGGCCTATTTACAGCATCCTGTCGAAACCACTTTTTGGCAAAGCCGAGGGCAACCAATGCCCGAAGCATCACCAACATCTTTGAAGTGATCCGAAGCTTGCTACTCTTCAGAACGTCTGGCAATGACAGTGATGGCAACCATGGCGAAAACCAGCAATCCGCTGCACAGGGCAAAGGATTCTTTCAGCCTTAATCAAATAATCCAAAATGAAGGCATGCAGTCTTTGGATTGTTTGGCGGCCGATGCAAAAGCTGTCATAGCTAGCAAAAGCAAGTCGCTCCAAGTCGGCGAGAAGGAGAAGCACCACACACAAGTTGAGCGGCACACGATATACCTTCCCATGAATGCAAAGATCAGTGCCAGTGCCAGTGCTCACACTTGCGCAGACGAGAAGCATTGTAGACACCCGCTCGGGCTTCTTCTGGAACCACTGCGCTTTTCACAGTGCTGACGCAAGGAAAGTATGCTCCAACCTGAGCTCGCACAATCTGCCGAATTAAGCCAGCTCAGCGCAGGCAGAACTTGGGGCGCGACGCAGGCCTCGAAAGCTAGAAAGCCCAAGAAGATTGTCATCTCACCTGTTTCCAGCGACAAAAAATCTCTCTCTGCTGCAGTAAATGTTGTTGGACATCATGATACTTCATGAATCACTCTGCAGGGTCGCCCGAGGACACAGGCTAGTTTCCACGTCACGGGCTAGATTCCACACATTTGTCAAGTATGTCAATACTGCATTCGGTCATCCAACACGTGCTTGAGGCATCGCCTCCACCCCGCCCAGAGCCAGAAGGAGATTTTTCTGCCAGCATCTGGTCTAGCAACCCAATCGATATGTTACGCTATGTCATGGCACGATACGGTGTACGAAATGATGACCAAGTTCATAACATCCAATGTTTACTTCAGGTGTAGTTCGCCCCGATGTTGGTGCAAGTTATAAGGCTTTGCCGCTCCACAGAGCAATTCATGTACTGAATAAAGCCTTCCTGATTCACGATCCAGAATCCTAAGCGACAGAGATCGACAGCTGCAGGAGATCTGGGTCGTGCAGGTGCGCATGCCTCTGTGGTCCAGCAAAGCCCATGCCTATGTGCTTACATAAAACGGCGCTGGACTACATCTACCCCGCACTCCAGCGCGACAAAAACACAGGTTTCAGGGCAGTTTTTGCGAAACACCCCCAAGTCCAGGGTTGGGACGGGGGTCTGGTCTAAGCTGTTTCAACGCACCGATGTTCAAGCGCTGAATGTTAAACCAGGAGAACCCTCTGACGAGTCATGTTTAAAAGGTCTAAACTTGTTTAAACGAATTAAACGAGACACGAAGCAAAATGTTTAAACATGCGTGTTTACACGCATTCGTGCAATCCTCACGCCAGCCATGTTTAAACATGTTTTGTTCAAAGCAGGTTAAACCAAACAGGAGGTTGAGTGTTAAAACCTACACGCCCCGTCTAAGGTAGGACTACAGTACAGGTAGGCCTGAAGGCCTAACCTTAAACTTTGCGCCTGCTACTACCGCTCCTGAGCCAGACGCCGTAGACTCCAAGCCCTGGCCTTGAGCGTTAAGCCTAAACATGTGTTTAAACGTGGGTTTAAACACACTCAGGATGTGTAGCACTTTGGGAACTGCTTCAACATGTGTTGCAACATCGTTTTAAACACACTCGGGAAATGAGGCGCTCAAGGGCCATCAAAAGCTCGCAGCATCACGATTGTCCATGCTCACTCATGGAAACTCGCGAAGTGCGGTCACACTTCCCCTCCGGAGTCGGCGACGTTGGATCCCGGCACATTTAGCCGGACTGTGCAGGCAGCTGTTCTGCTGGCTCATCCCTGCTCACTCATGGAAACTCGCGAAGTGCGGTCACATTTCCCCTTCGGAGTCGGCGACGTTGGATCCCGCCATATTTAGCCGGACTGTGCAGCCAGCTGTTCTGCTGGCTCATCCTCCGCCAAAACTCCCGGCCGGCCATCAGCAGCAAAAGCCGTAAGGCGGTGCTATGCGCTGGTATGGGGATTTAAAGAAGAAGCTTCAGGAGGGCCCCTGCTGCAAGCACGTTCGCTCTGCTGTCCTTCGCAAGCGAAGGGAGAATCGAGGCAGCGGTCGTCTCTTGAAGGTAGTAGGCCAACGTGTTCTGATGACCCAGCCTCATTCTCCATTGCAGATCTCCTATCGGTGTGCCCTCCTTGTGGGCAAAAACAGCGTCAGCTCCTCGAAGCGAGCCCGGCGTGAGCTTCAAGTGGCTCGGGATCCCGAGCACTAGCAGCACCTTATCCCACCTCCTCCTATAAACTCCAGCGGAGCCTCCATACAGCCTGCCCTAGTAGAACTTCGCAAGAAAAAGGAGGATCCACTCGGGACCTTTTTTTAGCTTCGGCGTGCTGAACTCACGCGCCTCGATGCCTCGTCTTAGGAGCTCGGATGAGCAGGTAGAGCCGTCCTCCAGCTTCCATTGCATCCTCAGCAGTAAGCAGCTCACGCCCGGTGGCACCTAGCACTTCGCCAATCCTTGTGATAGTGTAAAAACAGAGCAAAGTGATACAGGCCCATCTCCACCAGCCCCAGGATATAGCAATAGCATACATCGCCTTCACGACTGGCTCCGGCATTAGGGGCCGGTGCTGAATAGGCTCCATCCTTTCCCACTTCCTCGCAAAGTCCCAGGCAGACCGCATAACCAGCCTCGCTTCAGGATGCAAGCGTTGAGCGTGGGCTAGCAGCTATCGGTAGTAGTGAAGCGGGGTGCCCGCATCATACATCACCTGAGCATAGGAACAAAACATCGAGACCAGAAGCAAGGGTACACTCAGCACTGATGCGACACCTTCAGCTCCCAGTCCTTCCTGCAAGTGCTTTATAGACGCGGCCCAGTGGTTATCCCGAACAGCTGCAGTCTTCGGCTCGACGAGCTCGACTTCGCTAAGGCAGGCGGGGGTCCGAGGTTGTGAGTTCCTCGGTCCAGGGTGGCTCGCTTCTCCGATGCGCAGCCCGCCGACTTTCGCACATCTCGCGATGTCCAGCTTTCGCTTGCCGCCCAACCAGCCAGCGTCTTGGATCAGGGCAGCGGCAAGGAGCGTAGCTGCCCATTCGTAGCCAGCCTGCTAGCTTTCCGCCATACTGTCCGAAGCCTGCACGTGTCGACCAGGAATGAGCTCGCTTTCTCTCCGAGACCTTTCCACTCCAGCATCCGCCACATCCTTGACCGCAGCGGGTTTCCCACGAGGTACGACAAACCGGCTTCAGCGCAGCTTCGAGCTAGCTGCGCACAGAACCAAGAAAGGGCGTTATCGGCCCTGACTTTCTCGCGCTGCTCTTCCCTCAGCCCCTTTTGCCCTTCTGGCGACGTCTGGTCCCTCCAAAGAGGAACAATGGCTGAAGAAAAGGACCTCGCTGGGGGATCTCTGGACACCTCGCAGACAGCTTCCTGAGTCGTCGGCAAAGTCAGACAGATCCTCCTCGGCGTCGTGCCGCACATCAAAGCAAAGGATCCATGGCGCGGCCGAAGCTAGAGCTTCAGCAGAGCTCAGGGCAGCTTCCAGAGTGGAACTGGCCAGGCGGAAATTGGCGGAGCAAGGCAACGGCGGAAGGGAGGCCTGGGGCCGTCCAAGGGTCGGGCATCGCGGGAAGTCGAGGAAGTCCAGCGGACCTAGACACTTCTACCTGCGTGCTGACCTGGCAGACCTTGGCAATGACCTGAAGACCTGCGCACCTCGCTCCACGACTGTGCACGTCAAGCGGGCTGCCGAGTGCGGCGGCGAGGGCCGCCACCGCCTGCTGCTCCCAGCTGAGGAAGTGTGAGGTCCAGCAGCTCAATGAGCTTCCTGCTGCCGAGGAGCTGCTGCCTGACGCTCCTCTGCCTGAAGTGCGCCGGCGACTGGCTGAGACCGGGTAGCTGAAGCGGCCAGCTGAGAACTGAGAAGCTTGCGGACAAGCTGATGCGGATGCCGGTGCTTGATAAGAGCGAGCTAGCGAAGATGCTCCGACTGCTGCCTGCAGCCACAGCCGCTGGCAACTCGCCCACAAGTTTATGTGCCGGCGCAGCTTTACGCACACCGCCTCACACCGCCAAACTGCTTGAAGCAAAGACACTTGCTCATGGTCTCCCAGAGGGGATGCGAAACGTAAGTCCCGCTCGGCAGCTGGTCATCATCCGGCAATTGCCCTCTCTCCCGGAGCAGAGCACCACTCGGCTGCAGTAGGCGACTCCATAGGCTCTTCTGGAGCCCATGCCGGCGCAGCTCTCGCTGGACACTGAAGGGTCGAGCGGTGCACTCACAGCACAGCCTCGGCCGAGGAAGAGGCATCGCTGGCAATGACAAGGGGCTCCTAAAGTCCATGAAGGCTTGAGGCAACGAAGCACAAATGGACAGCAATTCGTCCTTTAGCCTCCGGCTCATGGGCAGCACGGCCCGTCGAAGGGCTCCTCGTGGTTCCGCGTAGATTTGCTCCAACAAAGACATGAGCCACCGCCTGCACTGAAAGATAGACACGGCAGATCCGGTGTAGATCTCGAGGAGCTCAGGCGTCGCTAGCCCGATGCACAAAGGGGCTCGCAAGGCATCCTTGAAGTCCCAACACCGCCCGCTCGATAAGCTCCACTTTGACTGCCGCGGACACGTCTATAGCAAGCGGACCTTCGGCAACTTCGGCAGGCCGACACCATAGAGGGGCCACAAGGTTGTATTCCTCTATCGCTGCTTGTGATGACGAAGCCGCGAGTGGCAGCCTCGTCCTCCTCGCCGGCAACGATGTGCTGCTCCATCTCGCGCTCCAAAAGCCCCAGCCATTCTCTGCGCTTGAGATGCGCATGAGCTCGACTTCGGTTGCCCGGGTCGGCGGCGAGTACCTCCATATGCGTAGCCCGCAAGAGAGTGGCCCTCGGCATGTATCTCCGAGCCGCCTGCCGACGCCAAGCATTGTGAGGCACGGCGATCAGCAGCTGACCATCCACCTTCGCGACCGCGATGAGCGAGCATGAAGGCTGGCTCCTTGCCGACTCCCAACGGAAGGCACATAGCCGATAGCCGGGTGGCCTCAGGAGAAGCAATCAACAAATTTTCCCTGATGTAGTCTCCCGCTTCCTCCTCGGCAAATCTTCCTCCTCCTCGTCCGGCGGCGCCCTACCTCAGTAGTTTCCGGCATCTACTCCGCGGAGCGGCCAGGAAAAACCTGCCATCTGCAGAGCGAGGGTTGCTTCCCACAAGTTGGGAAGTCCTATAAAGATCGGCCGGCCTGCGTCTGACCCACGCTTACAAATGCTCTTCACTGGTCCGAATTTGCTGAACACTCCTCGTACACGACCCCGTCGTACCCAGCCAGCACGACGTAATATTTCGATGCAAGTGAGATCCGGTCCCTTCTCGACGGACCTCTGTGTTCACCTCGACAGGCCCCGGCCTGGGAAGCGGCCGACCTCGATGGCTGCAGCAACCCTCTCATCATCACGCCCTTCAAGCTCAGCGTAGGAGGCACGAGCAGCGGTGCTCGAAGGCGGGGAAGAAACAGGATGGCTCGGGCGGCGAGTTGGAGTGAAGGCTGGGCTTTCGGGAGGCCCAGCGGCGGAGCTGGCAGCTCCCACAACCTCAAAGTCCTAGGCTATCACACGCCACTCCAGCGCGGTAACTAAGGCACGCAGATAAGCAACCTCCGCTCGGAGCCTCAGCAATTCACCCTCACTCATCCACTAACCTATACCAACACGCCGAGTTGCCCAGCCTCCGCCGGACTTGTCGAAGCAGCTGCACTCTAAGGATGAAGGCCAAATCCAGGAGCGGCCCTAAAAGGATGCCGACAAGGAGGTGCTCCCAAGGGTCACTCTCCAAGGAAGGGATCGGGCAACTCGGACCAAACCCTGAAGGCTCCCCGAACACCGCCTCCTTAGCAACCCCACTCAGCAACCGGGCGAGTCCGCCGGTAGAACCTGCTAAGGCAAGAGGCCCCCTATGAGCTATCAAAAAAGCGCGCAACATCACGATTGTCCATGCTCACTCATTCGGGACGTGGCACTCAGAGAACTGCTCAAACAGTTCAAGCACAATCGGGATGTGTGGCACTCTGGGAACGTTTTATGCATGGGTTTAAACACGCTCGGGATGTGTAGCACTCAGGCAACTGTTTACACATGGGTTTAAACATCGGTTTAACACATGCGGGATGTCGGGCATTCCGGGGGTTGGCACAAGCGTGTTTGAAACCGCTCTTCTTGACATGTTGAGCCATGCTTAAACTATGGTTATACATCTCAATGTGACGACACTGCTTGAACGAGTAAACAAACATCCACCGACCGGCCAAACATGTTTACGTTTAGACCTGGACGTGTTTAAAACGACCCTGCCCAAGTCGATCAGCTTCACAAGCTATTGATGCGGCCAAGAGGAACCGATCAAGTCTTGAGAAGACAAGCCCTGACCTGCGGGCACTATAGGCCCATAGGCGGCAAGGCCTGTTACGCGAGGATTAGCTTGCAACTGGGTGACTATATGTCGTATACAGTGATGCAGCAACCAGGCCCAAAGAAGCAGCCGCACATAGGCAAATCGGAATCAGCACCTGGCACATCTATTGGAGGGAATGTATTCTCCTGTCGCCATGGAGTTCACCGGCACGTACAGACACAAACTTCATGCTTCCTGCCTTGGCAGGCTGCACTGCTGTGTCGAGGAGGCTAAATAAGGACGACCCGCACATACAAGCCATCCTTTCATGCAACATACCATTGCAAGTCTCGTCGACACGAAACCTGAACACAACTGCTGCACTTTGCATCCCAGGAACATGAAGGCACTAAAAATTAATCCATGTGGTGGTGTGGTCGCAGAGCCAGAGTCCAGCGCCGGTGTCCAATTAAACACGAAGGCATACCTGATGAACACAACATGCATGGAAAAGCTTCATCCTGCACAATGAACAAAGAACGGAAGCTGGAAAAATTGAAAGCTGGGTACATCGAGCTCTCAAACGCTGCCACCGCCAGGCCAAGAAGAGGCACTTGATAGTTGGAAGAAATAGCTCGCCAGCCTGCCTACAAGCCACGTCATGAGTTTGATTGCAGCACGCATTGCAGCCGTGCCTGCAGCGACGCCGCAATCTGTGCGAGACCTTCACCTCCGGCAAGGTTCTTCTGTAGAAGGCAGATGATTGCGACTTGCCAGCGACTGGCGCGGAAAAGTTTCTACTGCAGAATTTCTCGCACAGTTTGGCTGAGTGACCGCCTCCCCCTTCCGATGATTCACCATAATTCTCCTGACAATCATGTTTAAGTGTCCGACATATTGTCAAACATCAGCCCCTGCCTTCCACATGGAGCAGATGCAAGGGATCGCCACGACGAGGAACACCAAAGATACATCAAAGGGAGTTATCGCACCACCGTACCAGACGCTCTCCGAGGCTTGTGTCAGGGGGGCGGCAGAGGCGGCGAACTGTGCAAGCAAACCTGCCCCGATCGCAGCCAAATATTGCACCTCACAGACATTCATTCAGCGGCAGTTGAACCCGATATACCATAGGTCTAAAGCAACTGAGTACAGTGCGAAAAACATCAGCCCAAACATGTACCGCAACAAGTCGTCGGAAAACCCACATCGCCGATGCTCACCAACCATCCAACATTCAAACGTGCTGAAGAGAAGGGATGTAGCGGCACCACCCAGAAGACGGCCCACCATAAGCACAGAATATGTGTTCACATGTTTTGTGACACAGGCTGCGGCATACAGCACACAATAGAGCACAGAGCAAAATTTTCTTCCCCATGCATCTGCTACAGATCCAATAAATGTTCCCGTGATCATGGAGGAACCGAAGCCTGCCACAAAAAGTCGGGCAATGTCAGCTTTGCTATAGCCATAGCTTGCATACAGCTCGTAAACGTACGGTCCCTGCAACCAGTCAGCGGTGATGGCAAGAAACCATACGAACAAATATCGCATCTGGAATTGGCTAAAGCCGGTTGGGAACTGCTTTGCATCAGACGTAGGCCGAGTTTGCCATCCCAATGTGCAGGTCACTGCCAAGAGCGGCCAGAAAGAAGCCACATAGATATTCTCCAACCTTGGGTCTTGGGCCTGCATGCTGTTCTCCCTGCACAGGCAAAGGAACCGTGAGGCTCATGCTAAGTCCCGAACACTCCGCCCAGTCCATCAGGAGACACAGCGGTGCCATCCGCTGCCACATGCATCGCGGCTGGTGAGAGCTGTGAATCTTGCTGGAGCAAATCCGAAGAGTTTGGCGCTACAACTTGCAGACCAAGAGAATTTTGATTCGATGCGTGCATAGAATCAAACGCAGCTCAACAATGCCAACAGGCAGCGGCGATGGGATGCAACGGCAGCTGCACTTGCCAAGACAAACGTTGCCTGGGTCACCATTCGGCAAAAATAAAGCTACTGTAACCTGAAAAACAGTTCAACCAGTGGACCAGGGCAGCCTGGCTACCACCGGGCGTCGACTTCTTCTGACAGCCAGCCGGCAAGATGGTCGCAACGTAAGCATGTGCCCGAACTCTACTGTTCCAACTTCAACGTATCGAGCCGAAGCTGCGACGACACCAAGGCAGTGCCATTTGGTCAGCAAAAGGTCGATCCTGTGCTGCTATGCTAAATACAACGAGGCTAGGCGGCTTAGCGAAGTACGACTGGATCGTGGCGTCCCTCAACGGCCGCCTTGGAGCAAAAGGTCGGCACTAGGATGGCAGTGCTTCAGTTGTGACGTGGCCTTCACTTGCTGCCGGAAAAAAGACACGCCTCGATTGACCTGCATGTCGAGCCAAGCAGCAACAGCGTTTCTGACACAACAGTCACAGCCTTCGAAGTCAACTGTGTTACGTCACGGTTCTCTTGAGCCCCGACCTGTCACCACAACAAAAACACAAAGCAATTGAATCAGCCTCGGATCGCAATCCGAAACTGTGATCCCCTGTCCTCGCTGGCCAGAATGTGGGGCCACGTTGAGGGCGATCCTGTGGGCGGGGAAGCCCGCGTCAGTGCCATTACCTCAAGAACTTCCGTAATGTTCTGTGATGCACTCTGTTTCAGGTGTCATGCACAAAAAAACTGTTGCAGTATTGTACTTCGAAACAGCAATGACATGCAACAAAATAGTTCCAAGCTGCTGGAGACATACAAGCGGAACCGCCTCCATGAATCCTTAACATGATCATGACACGGCGCGGTCATTCATCAATGCTGGCATCCACAAAGCAGTGCAGAACACTGAAAACGAGTCTGCATCGGCTGCAAAATGCACGCAGCAATCGTGAAAACTCTTGTGGCAGCAGGTAATTGCGCTTCATGTCCAGATCTCTCCACACAACCCCGAAATCAGTCGACCACTCGGCAGGTGCTGCCATTCACGGCCACGAACGATGTCACTTGGCTCGGGTATGCTTCAAAGATGCATTTACCTGTGCAGACATTTCGCGAGAAGGCGTGGAATCCAACGCGAATCTTGGCTTAACTTGCTACATTGAGACACTATCAACTGAGAAATAGAACCAGCAACGGCTGCGATTTTTTGCATGTCGGAGCAGGTGCGTTGAGATGTGCTTGGCCACAGTGCTCCTGGCAAAAGCTCCAGAATACACAGGTGTGCTTCCGGATCGATCGCCCCGTTTCATTGCTCGGTCTCTGCTAACTGGTGCCAGCCATGGTCTCAGGTCTTGGGGCTGGCACTACGTGGTCAGCGGAGAAATGCACCTGAACTTCCAACCCGACCTGCTAAGTTTCAACAGTGAACCCAGGACTCTAGAAAGGATGCGCTTGCGTTATGGATGAGTGCGTAGTTTAAGGCTTGGGACTCTGACACTTCAGCATCGACCACTTGGGTCAAGATGGATAGCTGCTTGGGCCGCTTGGGGTTGAAGTTTCGACCATGCCCTTCCGCACCTAAGCTCTGCATCTGGCCAGAGTTGCACAAGCAATTTCCGAAGTAGAATGTGGAACAGTAGAATTCAGCAGAACATTTCGTTCAAAAATGAGGGTGTAGCTTGGCTGAAATCTTGCTGAACTGTGCTCGCCTGCCCCGCGACAAGACGGGCAAGAAACCAGTGCCAGGCAGCTCAACACACCGCATTACAAAGCCACAGTCTGGTTCCAGTGACCGTACAACTCTCTCATGCAAACTCAAAAACCGAAGGCACATATGCCCCCAGCGGCACGGAGTGCGCATGTCGGTAGGCAAGGCCTCCTGGAAAGAACAAGCTCCTTGCCCCATGCGCCCATTCCCAAGTCACACCCCCTGAAAAAGATTATCTGAGCCCAGCTTGAGGCCACGCACCGCAAAAGAAGGAGGATCTGAGCACTTCCCCCGGACGCCTCTCGCCTTGTTGGTAGCCAGAACACCGCGCTCCAAACACCAAAAAGCTGAAGCCCAAGTCCAAGCCCCAGCCCCCGGAAGCTCCCCATGAAAGAAGGCAAAGACAGCTTTAGGCCTCCCGACCTGCTTCCGCCAAGAGCTCAGCCGTGCACGCGCCGGGTAATATCGAGGGCTAACTGCAAGGGAGCGTGGAGTGGAATGTGTGCCTTCGAATGGCAATCTCTGACAAGGTGGGGAAAACGTCTGCATGATGTCTGAAGGCCTTCTTTGAATGCCACGACGGCCGGCAGGCGGAAAAGTCCGACAGCCAACTTTGCTGGCTGATGCGCAAGCACTGACCTGACTTACAGAAACGTACGACAGCCAACTTTGCTGGCTGCTGCACAACAACTTACCTGACCTACGGACCTACTTGCAAGGAGACCACATGTGGCAGACGCTCAGGCTTGGGAGTCAGCGAGGACTGAAGCTGGCAAATCATCGGCACATCGCCAGCATGACGACAGCCAAAGACAGAAAGGTCCAAGCCAAAGGGGCTGCGCCAGAGACGCCCATGCTTGTCCCATCAACAAAGCTCCATGCATCGCTGATCATGTTCGTGGCCCCCGACCACCAAGGACTTCCTGCCGGGGGCACAACCTTCGTAGACTTCGGCATGTCGGTCGAGGCGAGGATGCCAAGCACAGCAGCGCCTGCCTTCTCCGGGCGAATGCTCCGGCAACGAAGGCGCTTGTTGTCGCAGAACTGCCCGCAGCTTCGAATACACCAACGCTTGGAGGCCTGACACTCCACGCCGGTCACGACCTTCCCCTTATCGCAGTCCATGCGCTGCTGTTCTTCACTAAACCAGTCAGTCACGGTAGGCTCCTCCGTCATGTCCACCACCCACTGCAAAGGCTTGGCACAAAGGAAACGGAGATTGTCACAGTGCTTGCCAGTACACTCTACCCAAGTCACAGCCATTCCGTCTGGGCAGTCTGCAATCTGATCCTCAGCCTGGGTACCTCTGTTCCAGAACCAGCGCTTGCCAGTATTGTCTGAGATCCAGCCAGATCTTTCTGAGGAAGCCGCATCGATGGAGGCACTCATCTGGATCAAATTCACCGATTCGCAATACCTGCCAGCACAGCCCATACCAGTACTCACCAGGTTCGTCTTGGTCATTTCTTTGCCGCTCTGCGCCCATTCGGTGGTCGCGAAGTGGACACATCGCCCAATGTCACCTCGGCAGAACGAAACGGGCTCCGAGCTGCTGCCACTTTGACAAGCCCCGCACGAGCCACCGCAGCCGTCGTCGCCACACTCCAAGGAGAGAGTTCTGCAAGCAGGGATGCACTCGCCTGCCTGGTACACTGCACAAGTCAGCTGCTTGGTAGCACATTGTGCCCCGCCACAGCGCAGGCCCACGACAACGGCGTCGCCAGGGCACCTGCCGTCCTCGGCACCGTGCACTCGGGAAGGGAACCATGCAGTGTCACTCCTCGACTCGAAGATGACCTTGCCAGCCTTCGGCAAGGCACAGTGCAGCTGAAATGATGCACAAGAGCTGCCCACACAAGTGAACTTCATGGCAACCTGGCCAACTTGGCAAGCAAGGTAATCAACGTCGCCTTGGAGCTGGTGGATGGTCGCCACGGTGTTGTGCAGTGCAATGTCCGCTCGGTGACTAAGTCGTATGCTGCTGCAAAATTGACCCGAGCAACCGACTGCCACCAACGCATTTTTTGCTGCGACACTCTCAGACCCAGCCTGGTCGTTGAAGAATTCGGACCAAGGACCACCGCGGAAGATGAACTCTGTGGTCGTCGACGTCGTAGTCGCCACCTGGTTCGTCGTTGTCGTAGTGACCACCTGGTTTGTCGTCGTTGCCAGTGTTGAAGTGGTCGCGGTAGTCGTCATCTCCCCACCTTCGTACTCCGGGGCACCTATGTTGGTCACGGCAAGGTCGAAAAGCATGAAGCCCTCGGTCGCGAAACCAGTATTGAGATTAGAGGCTAGGTCTACCCGACTGATTGACACGATCTTCTCCACAACGGCCGATACATTCTTAGCAGGAACTTTGAGCATGTAAGACACGACGATGGGGTCGGCGCATTGGACATGCTGCGGCGTGACGGCTGCTTTGGTTGTGGCAAAAGCCAGTGCCAGTCCTGCTCGCATCCCGTTGCTAAACTTTGCCACCCGGTAGGACAATTCGGAACACTGCACGCCTGCGAAGGCAAATTTTCCTTCAATTTTGACCGAGGTCCAATCCGTTCGTTCGGTGGATGCGCTCGACGGCGGGCATGGTTGGAGATCTTCTGTGGGTGTCTCCCAGGTCTCATTGAGCAAGCGCGGACACAGGACCACATCCACTGTGTCACTCGCTGGATCTGTCGCCTGACCCTTGACCTGCATCTTGATGCTGGTGAACAGGCGATGGCTTTGCCTGTCCGTATCCCAAATTATGATGGTCGAACCTCTGCGCACCTCATGCAATAGGTACGTCAGGGACCTGGATGCCCTGCCGTCGATTTCTGGCTGGAAGTGGTGCACCTGCACTGTGTTTCCATGAAAGCCTCCTTCCAAGTATTGATCGAAGCCCAGCGTCCCGCGCCAGGAAATGGTAAGCGTTGCTGGCACGACTGACCAATCTCCTGGGTAGATCGTATCGACAAAAACCAAGAGGCCACTTGTGAAATCCGTGCCCACCGCTTTGAGCTTGATGGTAGTGGAGTCCACCCCGGCAAGGAGGTGACTCGCAAAGAGGGGCTCCTCTTGGTAGCCTGCAAAGCCTAGCTGCCACGAGTGCAGGAAGTTATGGCACCGAGTTTCACAGCAGTAGCCCATGGCCGAGCTGGTGTCCATATACTCCTGACTGGTCACACTTCCGCTGGCATGATGGAGCACCCAGTTGTGTCCGATCTCATGCAGATACAGCTGTGGGCATACGCGAACCTCCGAGTACCAGGAGGTCGTGCCGCCCAGTGTGCCGATGCCGTTGGCAGCCAGCCAGTTCGACGGCACAATTAAGAACTTGTAGTCGCTGTCGTCCCAATCAGGTACGCCTTGCAACTGTGCCTGGACCGCATCGAGAATTCCCAGAGGGCTGGAACAGTCCTCTGAGCAAACCTGCACCTTGTCCAGCACCTGCCCACTAAAGCTCACCGTGTTCCGAGAGCATACACCCATCACCTGGTTGAAGGAGCCCATGCCACTCCCAAAGAAGCCGCTTTCCACCAAGTCCTTGGTCACCTGCAAGGGGGTCCCACATACCTCCACCAAGACGACGGCCGCCGTGAAAGCCATGTTGTTCAGGCGCCGTCCTGCGGGCCCTCCGTCCAGTCCCCCTAGCTGACCAAGCCTTGGCAAACTTGGCAGAACGGCAGCATTTGGCTCATAGTCCATGGCACTGACGACGAAGACGCCTCTAGTGTCGGCTTCCTCCCACCTGAGACCCGCGGCATGCTGGCGTGCAACTTGGGCTTGATCTAACATGCCGGCCTTGATCGTCGCAGCTTGGGCCGTGTCCACCTCAATGTAACCGGTGATGTTCACGCTGGCTCCGTCGTGCAAATCCATCGGAAGATTGCTGCCTATGTTGCCACCAGTACCCGGGAAGGATACCGTGAGCCTCTCCTTCACGGAGTGTCCGGGTGGGACAAAAGAGACATCGACTCGCGAGTGCTCTGCACCAAAGGTATCCATTCTCAACACACGGACAATGACACTGTACTGATAAGGAAGTCCGCTGGACTGAAGGCGACGGAGATGCGGGTCCGTTTCTGGCGCTGCTGTCCAGCGCCCTCGTCGCGCTTCTATCAGCGAGTTGCTCCCTTCGAGATGTGCCACAAGCAGTGCTGCAACCAAAGTGGTTAAGAAGAGCCTAGCCATGCGAGGAAACACGGGAGCTTTTGAGGCAACTCGGGAACTTGAGCCAATCGTTGGCAAAACTGATTTGGTGAGCTTCCTACCACATGCGTGCATGCATGTCTGACGAGATTGGACAGGCTTGATAGTGTGAAGATGAACGGCATGGTGGCTGCAAGACGATCTGCCGGATTAAGCTCGGACCCCTTTCGTTGTGACTTTGGAAGCCTGCATGTCGACTTCGGTGTGTTCATTTCCGAATGCAAAAATGCCTTCGTTCATGAGGGTGCATGCAACGAACGTGCAACTGCACGCCACGATCCTTCTGTCAAGTTGCACTGTTACAGTTCTGGAAGTGTGACTGTGAAAAGGCTCGATATCTATGCACTCATCTACAATTATCGACTGCATTCAGCAGGTGCAGATGGGCATGTGAAATGACCTGGCACTGCACTCAAACACAAGACCCCCAAGGCTCCAACACAAGCCCAAGAAGTGTCAAACCGCCTTCACGTGTGCATTGAGATACTCACTATTCGTGGCCTTGGAACTTTTTATTCAAGGGGGGCTTCCAGGGGGGCTTGCATGAAAATTCAACCAACACTTTCAAGCTCGTCCGGAATGCTCAATACAATCAACAAGCAAATGCGCAGTCAAGAATGCAATCAGTGATCAGCTTCTGAATGCAATCACTCGGTCAGGAACCTTTTGCAGTCACTTGAGCCAATGTAACGAGTGGTCAATATGCCACAGTGGTCCAGCAATGACCATGAAAGAGCAATGTACTCTAACACGGTTCCTTGGCCAGTGCACTTTAGGCAATGGCCACACTCGACGAAGAATAGTGTCATTTCACAATCAATATGCACAATCCACAGACTCGAAAATTGCTCAATCGAATCAATACTGGATACAACACTCGAAGCAAGGGTGCAATCGCTAGCTCAAGGCTCAATAAACTCTGACAAAAATTTTGCGCTCACAATGCTGCAATCCGACTGTACAATGCTCATCACCGTCAACCCGGCGCCATGCCATCGGTACGTGAATGCAATCCGGATCAGCAATGCAGAAAAAATGTTCGGCCAATGATGATGACCTTCAATCGCCAGTCCACAGGCAATTTAATTTCGGCCTCTGCGCGTTCGCAGATGTACATCAATGCCTGGAGGCAAACAGATGCATGGTTGGGAATCGTCATCGCCAGTGCGGTCCTCAATGGTACGGACCGGATTCGGCGGTACCTCTTCGCAATTGTCATTCAATGCAGATGCCTCACAAGGAAACAATTCTGCCAATGACACAGGAATGAGCATGTGCCGGTTAACCAATGTAGATGGCAATGAAGTCTGGTAACAATGGCAATGAATGAGACCGAAGAGTTGGTCCAATTGAATGGGCAAGTCCCAATAAATTGCCGTTGCCAGTTCCTCGACACTCAATTGAAATAGGCCAGATTCCAATGCGCGGTTGTCAATAGTGATCCATGAGGATCCTACATTGCCAATGTTATGGAAATGGAGCTGGCCGCCCCTTCCGCTCTCACATTTCAATTGGGCGTTGAGAGATTCAATGCTGGGGTGATACTGAATCAGCCCAACAGTCTCTTGGTTCCATCCAGTTACTCCTTGGCGCATCCAGTGGCAGAGCTTCAATAGGGATTGAAATGGAGTCAATCCACAATTCATGTATTAACAAGGGAAACCTGAGCAATTGAAAGTTCCGGAAACCAATTCTCGGATCATTGACATAGGCAATGCCAACCAAAGCCAATGAAGTGAAATGCCGCGATCCAATGCTGGACTGTTGCTTGAACCAATGAGAGTGACTCGTCGCGGAATAGGTCTCAGCAATGGTGCAATCTCTTCATCAGCAATGTAGCAGTATCCAGAAATGTCAATCGTGGTGTTGATCGCCGTCAATGGTGACAATGAAAAAAGTCTGTCGCCAATGATCTTGGCGAGCCCGTATGGCATCGCGTGTGATGCAACGCGGGTCGTCAATACATATCCTTGGTGGTGGACAATCAAGGACGGTGACAGGTCGCACTCATACAATACCTTTGCAATGCGTGCATAGTATTTTGTCAAAACTGCAATGATGCGTTCCAGTCCTGCCAATGTGTCAAAAGCTAATGATGGTTGCAATTCTCGCTTTCGACATGCACAGCAATGAGAGCCATCACGTCAATGGCTGAGTCCAACCACGGCTTCAATGACACTGCCGTTGACTCGCAAAAATGCGCTTGCAGCAATGACTGCGACAATGGTGGTCACCCACTGTGCCACCTGGTTGGTGCTCCAATCACCAATGTCGGGACGCTCTTGGTCCACAATGCGATGCAGATTGGCAAGGGAGCCAGTAGAAGCCATGATCAATCCGAAAGGATGCAATCGCGAGAGTGACAATGCGGTCAATCACAGAAGGCGCTAGAGCATGCAATCGCAAGCGGGGCTCTAAAAGAAACTCAATCACTTGGATGCAATCCGTTCTCAGAGCTTGAAGAAATCTGATATGTACAACGTTCGACTGAATGTCAATTCTTGCTGTTTTCACAGCAATGCTTGGCAGATGCCAATCTCTTGCGAAACTGGATCAAAGTTGGTGTTTAACGACAACAATTTTTTACAATTTGACTGTGACCTGACTGCCCTGTCGGCGCTCACAATCGGCGGCGGCGAAGCCTTCTTTAACCAATTTTTAAAGGAGAGGAAAACTCAACAGACGTGTTCGTCAAACGCTGCGCGCAGTGCATTCCAGCAATCACGCAAAAACCGATACCAATGTCGTGGAGAACTGACTTGAATCAATAGAAAACTTCATCTCTCAATCTCTCACTCTTCTTTCTCACTTCTTTCTCTTCTTTCTTTTGGGCAAGCGACCTGAGGTGCTGGCGCAATCATCGGTTCCTTAAATGAAACCTACATGCAATGTGAAACAATTTTTGTTTGGTTTTAGTGGTCTGCGTGAAATAAATCGGACGAATGAGAAGTATCTACAATACCGCGCTGCGAAGTCAAATTCCCAAGAACCTCAGTAGGAGAATACTTTGTGAATATGTCGGCGGAGTTCAATTTCGTGTTACCTTGCGAATGGACAATACTCAGAACGAACAGGTCTTGCATATACAAGTACCTCAATTCAACACGTTTGGTCTTCCTTTTTCCGAATCTGGTCGCAATGGATCGACCTGCAGTAGAGTCAGTGTACACAATCATGTTGACTCTTTTGGCAAATCAGCCACTAGGATCAATGACTTCAGGAACAAAGCCTCACTTGTTCCTTGCCCAATCGCGTAGAGTTCGGCTTCTTATGACAACGCAACGGTGGCCTGAGTACGACTCGTGTCAATCATGTCACTGCCCAATATCTGAGCGGTGCTGCCACTGGTTGATTTTCGAGTCTCGCTACATCAACGAGGAAGTCCAATCCTACAGCATATGGCTGGACTTGATGCGAAGTACTAACCCGAGTGCCAGATAGGTACCTTAATAGGTGCTTCAATTTGGACAAGCTTTCAATTGTGGGACCTTTCACATCACGAGAAGGAAGGCTGATCCTGCAGTGTTCACTGTGTTTTTCACTTTGTTCATGGAGTACAATTCAAGGAGATCTTCAATGTACTGCTTTGGCATGAGAATGTCAATGGAATCTCCGTTGTGACGCAATTTCCTGCCTAGAAAGCTGTGTGTTGGGTTTCAATTCACCTGTAATCTTCACAAGAAGTTCTTGCTCAGTGCATCAATGAACTCTTTCTTCAGCTTTGCGTCTCCGACAATGCGGAGCTCGCCAACACAGGCTAGAACATACAATGACCGTGACTTGTGGCAATACAGGTTGCTGTCTGACTTGCAACGACGAAGGCTTAAATGTTCCATAACAGTCGCGAAATGATCTTGCCATAGTTTGGGACTTTGTTGCAATCCATACATAGCAGGATTCAAACGCCTTAAGCAATTTCCTTGCGGATAATACTCAGACGGCCAAACAAACACTGGTTCTTCTATAGAGGCATGCAGGAATGCGGTGGAAATCTCCGCTAGACCAATCTTCCAAGATCTTGCCAATGCCATCACGAGCAGCATTGTGAGGGCAACTAATGACGGGGTACTGGCTGGCACAGATAGAATCGATATCAATGCTCGAAGAGTCCTGGAAACATCCTTGGACTACCAATCTCATTCTGAGCTCAATGTCAGTCTTCCATCTTTTCACCCATCGGACTCCAATTGTGCGATCAATGTCCTCTTGAGAACACTGGTCAATCGGAACCTCAGTATCCTGGCCCTCTCCGAAACTAGACACTGCACGCACCTGAGCGTTTGGAGTTTAGGGTCTAGGGTTTAGAGTTTAAGGGTCAGGGTTCCGGGTTTAGGGTTTAAGGTTCCCAGAGACTCCAAAACCCCTTAATTAAGGAAGATACCTTAAATCATAGGGACCCAATTATAATTTAAGGTATATTCCTTANGAGCACTTGAGCACGAAATTGGCATGAAGGTGCTGGCAATGCTGAGGATTTGGCCCTCTCCGAAACTAGACACTGCACGCACCTGAGCGTTTGGAGTTTAGGGTCTAGGGTTTAGGGTTGAAGGTTCAGGGTTCCGGGTTTAGGGTTTAAGGTTCCCAGCGACTCCAAAACCCCTTAATTAAGGAAGATACCTTAAATCATAGGGACCCAATTTTTATTCAAGGTATATTTCTTAATTAAGGGGTTTTGGAGTCTCTGGGTTTAGGGTTTAGGGTTTAGGGCTGGAACTCCGAAACTACGCACTGCACTGCATCTGAGGACAACTGCTGCAGGAC
>BGNK01005297.1:0-40549 GCA_003297005.1 Symbiodinium sp. clade A Y106 | reverse complement strand
TCTCATATGAAGGGGCGTGCCAGCCGCGCTGTGTACATGCGGCTGCAGCCAAGTTTGCTGTCTCCCCCCTCAGACCCCGAAGAGAGAGAAAAAAAAAAAAGGGAGCAAAAAAAAAAAAAGGAGCAAAAAAAAACTGCACCCTTTCTAAACCCACACACACACACACACGCACGCCCACAGACATGCTCGAATACATGGTATATGGCATACGCTTAGGTGCGCATATGCACGTAGGCTGTACCCAAACCTGACACCTTAGATCTGATGAAGGACAGTACGTCGTTAAAGGCTACACCAGGCAGAAACTTGGCTTAGGAGTTTAGCGTGCGGTGGGCGGGTTAAGCTATGATGGGGTCCTTACAGAATTGCTCCAGGTCCTCATTGTCATACTGCACCTTCAGATCACCAGCCGGAAGCGTAAATAAGACATGCTTCGAGTGAAGCTCCGAGGAGTGTTTGTTTCTTGTGTGGTTTCTTGGACAATTACAGCAAGGGCAATCATGCGAACCCCGCAACGTCAGACGAGTCATGTAGAGACTCAAGACGTGTTGTAGGCCCTCAGCTTCTGGCCCGGATGACAGGGTATCGATGTTGCATTCCACATTTGTCAAGGCCCCTGCGCAACGAAGCAAGACTAGAAAGCCGCAGCGACTAGCTCCGCGGTACTTTCACACCCAAACCCCTCGACTTCTCACACCCCAACCGTAAATCCTAGAACCTCCTAAGACCCGAAACCATAAAGCCATTCTGCTGTGTCAGGATGAGTCGAGCTCCGAAGAAGTCGAGATGCAGAATGTCCTTGGGAAGGTGCGGCCAGGATTTAGAGTTCTGACGGTTTTGGGGAGTTGAATGTGTAGAGATTGTAGAGACCTGGCACAGTCTGAGAATGCAGCACAAAAGCCAGATTTAGGGTTTAGGGTTTAGGGTTGCCAGGGCTATGCACTTCGAGGCAAGTTCAATGTCCAGGTGCTGTGGGATGAGGCTCCCAACTCTCGCGCTAAACCAGAAGCTGATGATGGTTTCTCTGCACCCTTAACTAGGTAGGGCTTTGGGACATTTTATATTTTCCCTTATTGGGCTTAAGAGGATCTTATTTACTAATATTTTACAAAGGCTTTAAACGCCCCACTTAGTTAACCTCCAGGGGCCCCCCTGACTCAAGGTCCCCGATTACTGATGCATCGCGTGCAGGGCGACGACAGCGACGATGATCGATGATCGTTTATCCCGGCCCATGTCCGAGATCAGCACATTTTGAGAGCACATCCCCTGAAGCATAATGGGTTTATCTCGTTTATGTGGTAAGACCTGGCAATATGGTTAGTGAGGTCTTTTGCATACTCCTGGTTGTCATCCTTCGCTTCGGCTTTCGAGAAGCAGCCATAAATGCTAACCCCGTAAACCAGGGTTTAGAGGTTGGCCCTATGCTTCCAAGGACCCCTTAAGGACCCAATAATAAGGTCCATGTAAGCATAGGGTTGGGGTTTAGCAACTCCAACACCCTCACCACTAAAGCCTCAAGGATCAGGGGGTCAAGAATGAGCATCTCTTTGACAAGTCTCTATAACCACCGGCCAATGACATCAGCCATAGTGACTACTGCTTCCTAGACCCTAATGCGGGATCCATATGCTTACTATAGGGGACCTCCCTCAAGAGTTAGAGTCAGGTTTTGAGGTATATCATAGAAAAGTTTGCTTTATGAAGTTACTGCTACTAAGTCTTCAGGCCCTCATGTTATTGTGTATTGATCTTGTGTCAGGCCTGACTGTCATGTTTGTGTGGAATGGTTGTCCCTGCGGGGTCTGCACCTGGCGCTCTGCATGTGTCGAAAGATGCTGAGTGTTTTGGTGTAGTAAGGAGTAAGGAACCCATATTGTCCACGATAGACCCTTATGAGCAATAAGAGCAGTTTGTTTTAGTGTACATGCTAGGAAGACCAGGTCAGAAAGACGGACATTGCTGCCTGAAGCCTTCTAGGGGGATATTCGGAATGGGGCCCTTTCATTTACATTGTGTTTCGGTGTCCCGAATGTTTGGAGAAAAAACCCAACCTGGCATGACTGGCTGAGCGGTGAGACTTCGTAGTCATGGTTGGGTGGCCTAACTCTCCAGACGCCAAGTCACAGAGTCAAGCCTTATTGTTCGCATCCATCCCGACACAGGAAGTGGAAAAAGGGCGAATCTAGGTGGAATTGCCAGCCCCACATGTTGTGCATGTGTTTTTGGGGGTGGAGAGGGGGGGGGGTGATAAGAAGGGAGTCCCCTGCTACGGCAGAAGCCTCTGCTTAGTAGCTGAGTGGATACACTGTACACTTTGGGGGATAATATTATCCACTATAAAACTGAAAGTGTAAACTTTTTGGGCCTTATGAACTCAGCAACAAAGTCTGCCACTTGCTTCCTAAGGCTGCGAATGGTCCAGGCCGACCAGTCGTCCCAAATCTTCTGAGACTTCGAGGGTGCCGGCAGGACACAGATCCGCGTGACTGGAAGGACACCGCGATATAGTGTAAGATGCTAAAAAAGACCAGAACATACATGAACATTCTTCGATATACGACAGTTTACAGTAATGAACTACGGACTAGTGTATATTACTGTAACCATCAGCTAGAAGCCAATGTTCTCGGCTTTGAAGTGGGGGCCCGCCATTTTGGTTCCCTGTGAGGGTTGAGAAAGTCTCGTGCGCACGTTCTGAGGCTATGTAAGTCCGTAGGGTTTGGGGGTGGGTGTAGGGCAGGGTTAGGCTCGTCCGCTTGGCGGTTAAAAGGTTACGATCGGGGGGAACAGGCTCAATGCTTAGATCTCACTAAGCCCTGATCGCTGCACTGCACATCTTCAGCTTCGAAACTGCTGGTACCTGAAGCCATGACATCAGCCCTGGGAACCGTGCAAACTTACAGAACCTCTTAGTGCTGCTGCAGATGCAGCCCCTAAAACATGGTAGCTTCGGACTACTCCTCATTGTGCACACTGCATGAGCTTGCCACGAGTAGTAAGACCCTCCTCTGCCTGCTGGACTATTGGTTGAGTTCTGTGCTTCCAGCCTGCCGGTTTTTAACAACGAGCCCGACTCATCTGATCGATTGCAGCCAAAGTGATTGGAGGGAGGCCCCCAAGAGGTTTTGAGCCTTGGGGATGTCTGTTGAGAAAGGGCTTTCACAGTTAGAACAGGAAGAAAGTGCTTGTTATGGTGGTGGTGAAGTCGTAATAAGAACCTAAGGAATGGTACTTGTAATTCTTCAGGAAATTACAACAGGACATTTTAGGGCCATGATGATCATGATCATGACGTCGTTACGGAAGCTGATCTGGTTTGTCACCGGCCGTCAATTTTCTGATCCCGCCAGGACTTGTTTTAGATTCTTGGTTGGGGGCTTCCCTCTAAAATCCAAGTGATGTAAAGCCAAAATATCCGAGCCCGCCGACCCGACCCTCAGCTGCAAACCTCAAACAGATAACCAAAACACGACAACAGCTCCCAACACTCATCAAGCTGCGAAGCCCTAGTCCCGACAGAAGCCACATCCAGAATCGAGCAGTGCTCGAAAGCTTGAGCCTAAGGTTGCGGCGCTAAGCTTCTTGGTAGTATAGGGGATCTGCGGAGCAAGTTGCCGGAGAGTGCGATGTTTTCGTTGGATTTAAATGCGGGTTTACTGGCTTAGGGTTTGGAGTGTATCAGTTCTACAAAACCTTTACTGCACCTTTCTAGTCCAAGATTGTGCGACGGCTGGTTTAGGCTGTTTAGGGTTGGAGTTGTGTACTACAAGTTGCGCAAATATCTAGGATTTAGTGGGGCATTAGGGTATTAGAAGACACAGAAACCCGGATGTAGATGCTTCGTGCCAACACGTTTTAGGACAGGCAAAGTCTGCACTAGGCCCCAGGTTTTGGTTAGATGTTTAGGGAGTTCTAGGTAATTCAGTTACCCTATCAATGAAAAAATCCCAGTTACCATAAGAATCCCGGTCCTGGGGGGGTTAGGGGGTGAAGGTTTAGAGCCTTACGGAAAACAGCAGCAGGCGGTGTTGCTTGAAATCCTGATGAATAGGAAACAGGAGCCCATCTTTGTTGGAAGGGCTACTGGGAACCAGCCGTCTCTAGAAGCGGTTCGCCCTAGTGTTCAGGGGTTTAGATAGGTTAGAACTGAGAGTTTGGACAGGTAACCCTGTCGCATGTTGTTTTGCGACCACCGAAACCTTCATTTCAATTTGTTGCATGGCTTCATGAAGGGAGGCTCGAGTGGAGTACCTACGATACTAAATTACTCTTGATTTCTACATTGCTACGTGGGAGTTTCCGAAAATTCGGGGTCCCTTATTTTGGGGTCCTACTACTTAGGGTACTATATTGGGGTCCCCTATTTTCGGGAACTCCCATTTCTAGATTGACAACAATTGATTAGGCTTGCAGCGCACCAGCGATGCTGCTCCCAGGTCCGAGTTCGGAGGCAGAAATCGACTGCCTATATACGAAGGGTCCGATCCTGTCTAAATTCTAGATTGTATTAGAGGTTAGATTGGGCATCTGAAGCCCCAACCCTTAACGGGTGGATCCGTAGAGGTGTTGTGGTGCGTGAAGGACGCGGACTGGACCCTACAGGGACACCCGAAGACCAAAAACGGCCCAGCGATTGAAGCACGGATGCTCTTTGCTAAGAGCTCCCGAGCGCGACCACCACTGCAAGCCAGTTCGCGTTTATGTGGGGTTGTTACGACTGAGATGGTGGAATTGTGTACTTCGGTCTTTGGTTTATTCACGGGGCTTCCAGGTTTCCAGGATTGGTTTTATAGTTTTAGATGCCGGGCTATCAAAGCCGAGCTACTCCTGAAGCCTTGGAAATGAGAACTCCTATTCTCTATCAAGCAAATCTTGACCGAACTCCAGCACAGCCCGGAACCGTAACCACCAACCATCCCTAACCTTCGTGTACTCAGCCATGCAAGAGGCAAAAAACCATCCCGAACCTGACCCCCTAAACCCGCCCTTAGTCCAACTGAACCAACCCTAAACCCCTAAACCCTAAACACCCAGGGAGCGCGGAAGCTTCTTGTCATGCTCAGCATGTACAGTCCGTCCGTCCTCCTGTGTTCAAAGGACATTGGCGGGCCCTTTGTTCAGTTCTCCTGAAGTCAGCGATGCAAGCGTTATGTCGCCCCATACCATTGCGGAACATGCTCAGACTAATTCTGGAGATGGTGTCTGGTCTAAGGGCTCAGGTGATCTTAGTCCTTAGCTATCCCGAACTGTCCACCTTTTGTGAAGATATTGGGTTGAGGCGCCGGGTCCACAAACTGTTGCTGTTGCCTCTACTTCAGAAGAAGTACCCACGAACCTCCAAACAAGTACGACATCTGCCCACGCAGGGTTGACATCAGCTGCTTAGCTCCAACGAAAACGCAAGACATATTTGTTTACGTCCATCGGACGACCCAATCCTGAGGCTTTAGGACGACATGCAGGAGTTCGCGTTTTTTATACAGATTATCTGGACATCCGATAGACCTCCACAGCAACAAAGGCATGACCATATTCTTCGCATGTGCCAGCAACATGAGAGACCGCAAACCCCTCAACCCTGAAAAGTTTAAGCTCTTGGGCAAAGGAATTCCATCATTCGGAAGTCGCAACCCTGCCCAACTACTTTCGGATGCGGGTTTCGTGTGACAGTTTGTGTTGGGAGTCTACTTTCTCCTATGCTCTAGGGCCTCTAGGGCCTAGCAGCTCAACAAGCTGAACCCGTACAACAAGGTTTATGTATATAAGCTTTAAACCCTGAACCTGTGAAGCTTGGGGCGCATGTACCTTATAGGAGGAACTTGGCGGGCGGTGCGTCAAAATGACCGGTGGACGGGTTTGGGATGCAGGGTGTGCATGCGCGAGACGACAGGGTTTCGATCGGGATTAGAGATCTGGTTTGGCCGAGAATCAGCGGGAGAGGGTCTTGTAGGTTCGATGTTTGCGGTTCAAGGGTATTTGGGTCATGGATTGCTTTTCGGTTTGTTCACGGGTTGACATAGCAAAGGACTTCAGCCGGGGCTTTGTCGAAGTCGCTACTTTGCCGATGTTGTCTGGGGGGCTGCCGATACGCCTCAATCCCAAGTGCCTGAGCAGGCGGGCATTCTACAAGAACTTTGCTTTGATCTCTATGAGAACTGTTAGCAGAGGTCCCAGACTAGACTGTCAACAAACCTCCTTGGCTCCTGATCCATACACACTCCCGACCACAACTCCAAGCCCTGGACCTTAAAACCGACGGACAGGTCAGCACAATTGTAGGTCTAAGACCTTCGAAGGAGTACTGTCACAATAAGTCAGAGTAAGTAACATCCATAGCCCACCAAACCGAAACCGCAAAGTATTTCTCTCGCCCTGGGTGTATGTGTAAGAGGCATCCCCTCCGCCGCAGAGGACCCGCGATTTGCAGGGCTTTGTCGTCGTGGGTCTTAGGATGTCTTAAGCGTTGGCCCTGTTCAAACATGTCGGGTCGACAATGTGTTAGGATTTGTTAGCATGAATTGAATCCTTCTGGGCTTGCACAGCCATAACCCTAAACTTAACATACCAAGTCCCTAAACTTTTTTAACACTCCTGAATCCAGCACGGACTGTGCTATCCTTAGGAATTGTTTCTCTTTTTTTGTTATTAATATAGAAGGAGGACCCTACAACCTTAGATCCTAAACTCAATGTAGCAGTCGGAGGAGCTCGCCTCGACGATGCCTCATCTTCGCTGTGTGTTCCGCTTTGGTGTTGCTCGACGGACACAGCTTTGAGGGCCTGGGAGGAGTTTGGTCTGGTACAGTTGTGTGGGAGTTTCCGAAAACAGGGGACCCTAATATAGCACACTGAATAGTAGAAGCATTATCATATACACCCCAAAATAAGGTACCCCTAATTTTCGGAAACTCCCATATGAGTAAACTGATGCGGGATCAGCCGCTATAGGCGTAGTGGGTTGAGGGCTTCGGGTTTGGAGTTCATAGAGTATGAACGTATAAGCAAGACAGGACGACAATGAGTGCATCAGTCAGTGCATGGGGTCTGTCCTCGACGGCCTTAGTTCTGCTTTCTCTTAGTAGCTGAGTGGATACACTTTACGCAGGGCTAAAGCCCCAAAATCCCATACTCTAAGAACCTAAACCTAAACTCTAAAGTCCTAAACGCCAAAGCCCCTAACCTCCCTAAGCCCTACAACCTGAACACTAAGCCTCCTCTCGCATGTAAATCCAAAGCCTGAAGCCCGAACTTGGGCACCAGTGGTACGGCCTTTTTTTCGAGTTTAGGGTTCTCCTCGTACGAGCTTCACTGCCCTAGTGGAAACCGTATCAAACCCTTGTAGAAAACCATATCAAGCCCTTCTGAAACAAAAATCAAAAAGCACCGCACTCCCCATGTGTAGCTTCGAAGCCCAGCTCCCTTTTTCCAGGCTCCTCTCTTCCCGGAGGCCCGTTTCAAAGGGGGTTTAGGGTTCAGGGCTTAGGGTATAGAGTTTCGGGTCGAGGCTTTCGAGTTTAGAGGTGTAGGCTTCAGGACTGCGGGTCTAGAGTTTATGTTTAGGGTTTAGGGCCCTAAACCCTAAACCCTAAAGTTTAGGGTATTATCAAATTATTGTTCTTTGTTAGGTCTCTATTTGCTGAAGTTCCCGAATGCCGAACAGAGTTCGGCGTTCGAGGCTTACTCAAGGGTTCAGGTCTGCATGTTTGTGCGTGGTTCAGGGTTGTGGGCATGGGTTCAGGGTCCACGATGTGGGAAGTCTAGGATTCAGGTCTGCGGGCGCTAGGCTAGGTGAGTGTGTGTTTGGTAAGGCCGGGCTGCTAGACAACGAGGCTTGTTGCAAAAAACGGGAAGGGCGCACCCTAACCCCAACTCGCGCTCCTCAAATCGATATCCACATGAATCGATTAAAGGTGTGTACTGGGCAGAGGGAGCTTCCGGGCGACGAGGCAAGCCAGCTGCAAAGGTTGTCTTGAGAGCTAGTGGGCAGATAGCCCGAAACCTCAAACCCTCAACCCCATATGCCCAACAGACCTCGCCTGGCCAGTCCGAGTGGTGAGAACGTAAACCCTGTAAGCCCGAAGCCCACCACCATCAACACCAATAGCTTGAAACCCAACAAAAGAAGCAGAAAGCCCCAAAGCCCCAAACACAAAAGCTGATACCGCTCATTGCCAGGGAGAGCATGGCCTTTGCTGCCATCAAGCCGTTCAGGCCAATGTAGTGTCGGGGCTTTGGGTCTGGTTAAAGTTCAGTTTAGAGCCTAAGTTTAGGGCTTAGGGTGAAGGGGTTTAGGGCTTTAGGGTTTCTGGGCTCAAGGAGTCACGAAAAGAGTTTATTTTAGGGTTTGGGGCTTTTTTGGTTTGATTGCGGGGGCTCAACATCTCCTTGGCTCTTTTATGGTTTTCATATGCTTGCCGGTTTGAGGCTTCAGATTCACCTTCCAGACGCGCAGGCTGAGTAGGTTTTCTGCACAGAGCTGAAAACAGTGATGTCATGCGTAATGTAGGAGTCTTAATAATTAGAATAGTTGTGGGTATCGGTATATTATACTATAACTATAATAAGGACCCCCAAACTAGTATAGGTAATCATTTAGGCCAATTTAGGCCCTATAGAAGTTTCGGAGGCCTTAAACCAAGACCCCTAAAAGACCCGGAACAGGGACCATTGCCGAAAAAAGCTGCAGGACTCGACGTTACACATGGTAACCATGTGGCTCGTTGGGAAGTACTCTTAGGTAAGGCTCGGAAATCGGGCCTTGGGGCGCAACTTCCCATGATTAAACCATCAAACCATGATGGCTGTAAGACACTTACGAACATCTTGCAAAGCCCCGAGAAAAGCTTACAGTCTGAGCACCACATGCTTGCGAAAGGATGGAGGAATGGCAGAAAGGCCGACAGCTGGCTGCATTTGGATTGCCTCCCTGCAAGGTCTCGAAGAGTGTCGGGTCCAAAGTGTATCGACCCCGCAATGGAGTGCGTGATAAATCAAGTGCCTTAAGAAGCCTTCATAATTAGAATAGGGATTATCTTATCCAACCTAGGGAGAAGTAGGTCAAGAGCTTATTGCATCCCGAGATGATGCCGAAGCGAGTATGGCATCTACGATTTATAGTGCAACGCAGGAGGTTCCAGTGGATGAAGGTCGGCCCTTGGCCTTTTTGGGTGCAAGTGGGGTTCAGAAATTGTTGAGTTTGGGTTTTGATGTGAATATTCTGATATATAGCAATCCGAGGCGAGTTGATAGGGCTTTTCTGAAACAGGCCGAGAAAGGGAGAGATCGGTCGGAGTTTGGGCACCTGCAAAACAAGTAGTGCCCTTCCTTTGCAAGCTTTACAGCCCCTGCGCAAGTGTTGTAAGTGTTGTACGGCGTCACCCCGCCATACTCTCGGAATGCTGCGTGCCTTCAACCTTGGGTGTTACACCTGAAACCCAGAGTTTAGAGAGTGGACCTCAAACGAAGGCATGGCACCCGTGTGGACCCGAAAGATTCGAACCTGAATCCAACACCCCGATCCCTTTTCCCGAACCTACCCTCTTCCCTGCTTCTTCCTGCATCCAAACGCCCGAATACAGCGACCTGTTGTGTTGCTACTAAGGAGCAACGAGGGGCTGGTATGAGGACCTGGCATGGGGTGACGGATTGCCGGGGTCGCTTTGAAGAGCAGCCCGAAGCCGTAAACCGAACGAACATGCAGCCTTTGTTTTGGAGTCAGTGTAATGCCTGTGCTACTTTGGGGGTTCCTTATCATGAGGAAGTTATGGTATAATATACCCCAAGACCTATTCTAATTATTACGGCTCCTATTTTATAGTAGGATCTCGGTCAAGCAGTTCATCTTCAAGAAATTGTAGTTTCGAGCCAGGGAGCAACACTCCCTTGGGTTTAGCCCGGAACCTCGCTGAAATCACATGTGTGGTGACTGAGGTCAAGGTTTTACAGGTGGCATGCAACTTTTTGTATGGGTTTGTCATCGTCTTGTGATTCTGGGCGGGGGGGGGGGTCCTCATAGGGTAGATTGTTGGAGTTAGCGCCTCAGGGCTGAAACTATAAGTCTGGACTGTCTATTTCCGCCATCTTCCATTTCAAACTTAAGTCCAGCCCACAAAAAGGGAAGATGAACGCATAAAAAGACTGTCCTAGATATTTGGTATCCCGGCCAAGTTTTGTAGGGGTTTAGGGTTTAAGTTTAGGGTTTAAAGTTTAGGGTTGGGTGATGGGAGGCTCAATCTTTTGGACAGCTTGACGGGCAACCCCTTCGGAGTCCTAGCTTCCATAAATGGAAGTTTCCGAAAATTAGGGGTACCTGAGTTTGGGGTCCTTATACTAAGGATCCTACTATTTAGGCTACTATCTTAGGGTCCCCTATGTTCGGAAACTCCCAAATAGCAAACCTGGAAGTCTTCGAGCTGAGTGAGGAGCTCGTGCCCCAAGAAGACGAAAGCCTAGAGCAGAACTCCTCAAAGCGGAGGGTTTGTTTCGCTTACTCACGCAAGAGATCAGCAAGCCAAGCCTCATAGTGTATTTTTCCTGCGGTGTGGTGCTACATGGAGGTGTCTCGATCACAGGACTTCAGTGATTCAGCTTGGAACTTTCAGGATTGGGTTTCTCGCATCAACTCCCCAACCCAAATCCGCCAATGACGTTTAAAGAAGAATAACCGCGAGAATCGCGGTTTAGGGTTTAGGGTTTAGGCTGCAGTTGCAGACAAAGTTTGGAACATCGACGGTCTGCTGCGAGGAAGCACGTCTTGTGGCGCCGACTGGAGGCTTTCTGTGCTTGGTATTATCACGCTGGCATACTATAGGGGCCTAAACAATTACCAATACTATTTTTGGGGTTCCTTATTATAACTATAGTATAATGGGCCCCAAAACCCTATTCTACTTATTAGGACCCCTTTCTTACTTGCGCGTATTCTGGAGAGTCCAGGCTGGCAGGCTTTTGAGTTTGAACTCCAACGGTGTATTCGGGATGAGGATCTTGGGAAGCATTCTGAGGTGAGGATCTTTGGGCTTTGCAGGCTCAAGCTGGTCCTAAAGCAGACTGGCGAGGTTGAAAATACTTTGGGACTGGGTGGTGTGGTGTTCGAAGCAAAACTGAAACCTGAAAAGGGCGTCGGACCACTGAACTGAAATAAGCTCCAACTTGGAGGGGCCAAGATCCGCGGACCACACCCGCCACGACCGCCGGTCTTCGTGGCTGAAGGCACGCTCAGAGGGCTGGTTGGCTTGCAGGCGAGCTAGCGGTTTGGGGTTTAGGGTTTACTGGCCGGCCTCGGTCAAGATGATTGCAGGTCGTAGAGTGGCTAGACTTAAGTCCAGTAGCAAGAAGGGTTTACTGGCCAGCACCTCAGTCCGTGCTGAAAAGGGTTTAGAGGGATTTGATGTTGAGAACTTGTCGGTTTGCGCTTGAAGCTTTCACAGATTTTAGCCCGACTTCGAATCCTGCCTGTGCGGAACTGTCCCGACGCCCTGCGCAGGCCGCGTCCCGAGCTCGATGGAACTTCGACAAGAGGGGCGGGTAGCAGAGACCGAAGGGGAGGCAGCCGCAGAATGTGCGATTTCCGTCCTTGCGATTGTCGTTATAGATCTAGAGTCTAGAGTTACGTACATTAGAGTCATACCCTGATTAGCCTGAGCACCAAGCCCTTATATGATTATTTATGCCTATCAGGGCACGGTGAAGCCATTATAGCGCCTGAATTATGTAGACTCAAAAATCCGCCTCAAGTCTTTTCTATGTTACTAGCACAAAAAGTCCTTACCCTATCATCGACTATCTTAAGGGCATCCACTAGGGACAGAGGCCCGTTCAACTTGCACATCATGTCTTAGACAGTCGCTCAGAGACGAAATGAGACACTATAGAGGTCTGAATGTTTGCAAACAGTTTGCGATATCATCCCCTTACGGTCCCTGTTTAGGTATAGCTAATTAGAGGGCAATATGCGCAAAACATCCCGAACCCTTATTCTAGGTGTTAAAGCCCCCCTTAATATCCTTACACGAATATAAAGTCATTTTACAGCTGTTAAATTAAGCCTGTGACCGCAAAGCGCTTCAATTTCCTCCAAACAGCTGGGTCTGGGGTTCCGGCAGACTCCTCCACCGAAGCCTTTACCTCAAAGCCCGTTTCCGTGGTCCTGGTCGCAGTGTCCTGTACCTCAAGCTGGACTATATTTCTTACTTATCAAAGGTCGTTTCCCTGCTGACGTTGGTCCAACCCATCCACGACCCATGTGGCCCGATGTTATGTTGCCCAAGCCCGACTAAAGCCCTGAACCCGAGACCCAGCAGACCTCGAACCACATGCCTCGCCTAGATTGTCCGAGGGTGAGCGCCGAAACCCCAACCTGGGTTCTTGTTAAGGAATGTAGTTTAAGCTACCATAATATAGGGATCGACAGTACATGATATGGTTTCCTTTTTTTGGCAACTTAAATTAAATCCCTCAACAAGAACCCAGCAACCCCAGCACCAAAACCTTGAAATCCCCGAAGCTGAACCCGCTGATCCAATCCTAAACCCTGCAGGAACTCTGAACCGTGAGCCCTAAACCATAACCGTCTAATCCCCAAGAGGAGCCCACGGTGGAACTCCTCAGTCGGGAGGAAGCCGCGTACACAGAAATCCGGCCTTCAAAAGTGAAAAATTCCTAGGTCCTTCAACTCAGCTGGGGTCGTTGTATGAGCAAGTATTTACGGGTTTTTTTCTGCTTCCTTATGAAAGGGGTTTGAGGGTCCGGGTGTGGTTATCAGGGCTCATGATTGGGCGCTATCGTGCTGCGATCCAGCGACGTAGTGTTTTGCTGGTTTGCGCAATTATGGGCTGTAATGGGGCTTTTCTCCGAAAAGGTGATGGAAGGTACTGCAAGCGTCATGGAAGACTTTCAGGTGAAGGCAGAGGGACGGTGGGATTGTGCAGCAGCACCACGTCGTGCTGCAAATGGAAGGGCAGGCAGTACCTGGTGAGGTGGTGTGAAGAAAATGAAACAACAGCTGATCATGAAGATCCTGGTTTCTGCCAGCAAGCCCGCACAAGCACCACCGGCGAAACACAACTCATTGAACCCGAACCGCTTCAAACGGCATTAACTTTGAGGCTCCTCAAGCCAATGGAAGCCTAGAGCACTTTGAGGCTGAGGGAGAGCTTCGCTATCTGACCTTGGGGCGAGCGCGCATGCACCAGGAGTGAATCCTTGAATCTTACCAGACACAAGGATGCTGTTCAAGGTTCAAGGTCTGGGATGTTGCTGATGAGGTGGAGGTTTCGGCATTTAGCTTTGGAGATGCTGAAGGTGTGTTATCGCTTCAAGGTTTTGCTTGTGGAGATTGACATGGTTTTGCTAAGAGGTAAGGTATGTAACCTCTAATCTTTTCGGAGTACTATCATCCCAAGATATTCCCAATTAGTTCACCTAGGATACTGGAGAAGCAAGTTTGAGATGTGACTGACCAAGAGCCGTCTTGAGTTAGTGTCGGCCCGGCAAAGGATTTCTCAGGAATACGTCTGCCTGAAGTTTCATGAGCAGATACAGCTTAAACGGGCCAAATTTGGCACATTTGCAACCGCTACCCGCTGCTGCAATGCGACCCACTTTCCACTTTGTAGACGGACATCCCAAAAACGTAAGGTAGGACTCCCCGGGGGTATGGGCTGCAAAGCTCTCAACTCGTAACCCTCGTCTAACCCTAAACCACAGCCGGCAGCACGTGTGATGACGGCACTGTGGGACCTTGTGTCGACGCCTTTCGCTTTGAATTTGTGTTGACATCTTTGGACATCTTTGATGGTATGTACTGTTGAGACAGTGCTGTGATCCATGCGAGTTGCCTGAGCTGCAGTAGTGGTGATACGATGGATTGTGTGGAGCCTTGCCTGCTGCGTGCGAGTGTGAGCGCCGACACCCTCGTCCAGCCCTCGTCTTGATGTTCCCCAAACCATTGTTCAACTCGGCTTTTGCGGGAGACTCGAAAGGTCTCCGAAGCAACGGATGCCATGAGGTTCCCCGTGAACTGCACACAGAACCGTACCTGGACCCCAAAAGTGTGTAGAATAAAGGCCTTGCATAGATTTTCGGTTATTATTTTCCCTACTTTGGGGGGTTTAGGTAAGGAAGTCTTTAGATTCAAGACGGTACTACAGACCACTGATTGATTAATCAACCCTCCTCCCTGAATGAGGGGATCCTAGGATCAGGTCCTTGATATCAAGGGTCCACATGATGTCAAACGCACCAGCTATGGATTGAATGTAATCTTGACCCGTATGCTCAAATCCTGAAACCTGTTTCCTAAAGCTTCACCCCATAGGCCTTCTATTCAGGGCAGACCTTGAATTGCTAGACGGGTTTAGGGCTTATATATTAATATGTTTATGTACTTGGGTATCTTTTACGTGGTCCATATAGTAAGAATCCTACTATGCTAGGTTCTCCATTGGGGGCCATGTTGTTCCTGGTAGACCCAGTGCCACGACCCCAAACCGTATGCTCTACACCCTAAAAGGCAGCGCGAAAGTCACCACTCAAAAGGTATATAAATGGCTTCAAAAGTCTATGCTGACAGCGCCTGAGTCAACTTGTATGACTTACGAGCCTGGTTTGCTTTGCCCTATAGTAAACCCTGACCATTCCCCCCAAAACCAGCAACCAAAATACTTTAACCTTGAACCCTCAACAGAAAACCGCAGGCCCAAGCAGCAGACCCCCTCACTTACAAAATCTCCTAAACCTTAACCCCCTAGACCCAAATCCTTAAACCCTACACCCTAAAGAACCACAGAGCCTCGATGGCCGCAGGAGCATTCCTTGAGCCAAATCCAGGAGCTCGTGGAAGATGCAGCGCGCCAGGCCGAGGGATCATATGCCGGCTTGCGGTTCCTCTCTCTGACTCTCTCTCTCTCTCTCTGTCTCTCTCTCTCTCTCTCTCTCTTTCTCTCTCTCTCTATATACATATATAATATGTATGTATTGTAATGCGTAGTGTAAAATGTCACTTCATGCACCATAATGTACTGAGCGTGTACTGTAAAAATGCAGTGTATTGGTGATGCAATACAATGCAACGTAATGAGTGTATTTACATGTATACACGCATGTATGTATGCACGCATGCATTTCTGTGTATGCAGAAAATTTACAACACATATATAGAGAGATATACATGGATACAGTGATGGCTTCGATTTTTACTTGGCTTCATACGCTTACATGTATGTATGTGTATGCATAGACTGCATAGATCTCTCTCCCAATCCCTCTTTCTCTCTCTCTCTCTTTCTCTCTTTCTCTCTGTTTATACAAGTACATACATATTTGTTTATGTATGCATATCTCTCTAATCTACCTATGTAACTGAACTATCCATCTATCTATCTACCTATCGATCTGCCGATCTATCTATCGATCTATCTATAAATCTAGTGATCTATCGATCCATCCATCCCTCCCTCCATGCATCCATGCATGCATCCATCCATCCATCTCTGGGTGTTTGTATATGTGTATATCAGTTAAGGGAACATACTTGGGAGCATGTGTATATGTATATGTCAGTATATGAATATAGACATGTATATTATTTTTTGTAGGCTTGTGGGGCTTCGGGGTGCATTAGTCAGTTTAGTCTTGGCTTTGGGGCTTAGAGGGTTTTAGGTGTTAAGGTTGGTTGTTATGTTTTCTACGGTTTCCGGGTTCAGGGCCTACCGGAGTTTGGGTGTTTTTAGGGTTTGGGCCTGACTACCAGTTACTAGCACTCCACACGAAAGCGAGAGCAGTATGTTCAGCAGCCTTCAAAAATTTATCAGACCACAGTATAGTCCGAAATCAAGCCACAGTACCATGATCGTGAACCCACTGCCTCACCCCTAAGCCTAAAACCCCCGACCAAGGCCGCAAGCTAGAACCTGACAATTGGAGAAGATTTCAAAGTTCTTTAGTTGAGGAATCCCTAAGGGTCCGAGTACCTAATAATCATATACTCTCCTAAACATTGAGCTACATAACTACTATCCTAAACCCAAGTACCTAATTATTGGGTCCTTAAGGGACCCTTAGGGAATGCATCTTTCAAGGCTCAGGAGTCGGTTCGGTAGGGTTCTGCACAAGGAGCCCGTAACGCAGGCATGTTAGTGTCTCCAAAAACAGATCCATCCTTTGATTGGGTTCCCTGTGGGATTATTCATGTCTTTATGGACTACACATAAGTTCGTCCTCTTGGTGAGGGCTTTGTTTTCGGTCCAAGAGGGCTTATAACAAAACCTAACCCCAAAAACCGAAACCCTAAATCCCCTAAGCCCCAATCCCTAAAGACACTGACCCTATACCTGAACCCTTTCAAAACCACAGAAGGCCGAGCGAGGAGCTCTAGAAGCCGAGGTGGGGCCAGAGATTTTTCTGTGCCTCAGAGGGCTCCATGTTCCAAGAGGTCCTTTAAGGGTGCTACATTAGTATTAGGTTCTATAGTAGGGTCCCCTTTATGCTATAGGGTACTATAATGGGGTCGGTACTATGTCGTATACTTTGTAGCTGAGTAGGTTACCTTTATAACCCTACCATAATTGAAAAGGTTAACCTTTTATGGGCTAGGATACTCAGTCCCAAGTATATACATAGACCATAAAGGAGCCCCTTAAGGCCAGGCATATACTATACAGGTACATGCTGCAGAGGGCTCTGTAATTGAGGAAAGTCGAATAACTACTTGTAGTAGGTTTAGTGGTTTACCGTTTGGGGTTTCGGGGTTTGCTCAGAAGCTAGGGGTCGCTGTCACGAGCACAGTCCTAACTGGCGGAAGAGCGGCAAACTACCAGGCGTCCTTGCGTGCAAGCCTGCAGCGAAAAGGATTTTGGAGTTTAGGTTTTTGGTAATACTACCCTATGCTATTCTTTAGGGTTCGTTGTTGTATTTGTACTGTAATATACACCAAGACCCTGATCGAATTCTGAAGGTCCATACAGTGCGCCTCGACCCTGAGGGCCCATGTATTCGTACCTACAGCCTATACATAAGTACATAACCAATGACATAAGGATCTCCATCAAGGGTTTCATATAAAGTGGGTCAAAGTATACTATATGCTACATCATATGTGTACATAGACCCTGAGGGGAGGGTTCTCGAGAGCCGGACTCCTATACTGTACTCAGGTCCGAAAGGCTAGGGGCTTATCACCTATACCATTTTGGGGGGGTTCCTTATTGTAATTATAGTATAATGAGCCATCAAACTCAATTCTAAGTACATTACCGTACTGAGGTAGCCGGGTTTGGCTAGGGTTAGTAGCTGTGGGTTGGTACTATTGGGGGGTATACAATCATTAGTATTTAGTACTAAAATTTAGGGCTTGGATTCGGAGCGATATTTTCCGGTGCAGCTGGCCCAAAAGGTAGACCACATCAATCCACTTGAAGCCTCCTGGTTTTGGAAACGGGTTCAATGTAGGGCGTTACTAGAATAGAGTTTTGCGGGGGTTCCTTACTATAGTCATGGTAGAGAATATATCCCCAAACCCTATTCTCATTATTAAGGCCCCTGCAGTAGGTTCTTCATCCGGGAATGCCAGATGCATTCTTCAGGCAGTCATTTCGGGCCGACTGGCCAAGTAGACCACGTTCGTAAGGCGGCACTAGTTTGAACGACGCCTTTATGTCAGAGCCTCCGCTGGGCAACGTCGTGCACATCGTTAATGCAGCTACCGGTGATGTTCACGAAGTACCTGCAAATGCCGCTGTTGACATCCGGGGCTTGAAGCAGCATTTGGCGCACCTCTCTGGGCGCCCGCGGTTTCAGTTGCGACTCCTTCGGTCAGGGACCGATCAGCTGTTACAGGATGGAGACGTGCTTGACTTGCGGGAGTTTCAAGAGTTTCAGTTGGTGGTGACGTCGTATGTTGCACCCGACCAACTGCATGAGGCTGAGCTTGGCCGTGCAATTCAATCCGGTGCAATCGGGGAAGTCGAGCGGCTGCTGCAACTGCCCCGATGCCCTGATCTTACCATGCTTAACGAACGCCATAACGGATTGACGCCAATGTTCTTAGCATGTCGATTCGGCCATTCCGAGATCGTGAGCTTGTTGCTGGAGGCTGGGGCATCCTGTGAGCAGCCCTGCAAGGGCTATGAAGTCGAGATTTGGGACATCGTCGCGACAACACCTCTGGGCGCCGCATGTGCGGAGGGTCATGTCGAAGCTGTTAGGTTACTCTTGCAAGCAGGTGCCCCGCTGTACTCAGCCTGCGGCGTCGAACATGACCGCAAGTCTGGTCCTGTGGATCATTGGCCCTACGACCTGGCGATGCTTTGTGGGCACCAGGAAGTGGTCCACCTCCTGCTGGCAGAGCACCGAAGCCGAGGAGTTCGCGGCCCACTTACAGCTAAAAAAGAGGCACTGACTCCTGCTTTTGTGCAATTTGCGGATGAGGCGGCGCTTCGCCTGTGTTTGGATGCTGGCACTGAGCTTGATTCGGATGTTCTTGTTGGAGCAGTCCAACGTGCTGACCCGAAGATAGTGCATTGGCTGCTCAAAGCTGGCGCTGCAATTAATGGTCGTTGTGATGAGTTTTCGTTCACACCTCTGGGGGTAGCAGTCAGGGTAGGCAGCATGGAGATGGCGCGCTTGCTGCTCGGCATGGGTGCCGACCCAGACGCAGGCCCGATTCTTGAACAAGCTATCTGCAACGACGATGCTGCCATGGTGCGCCTTCTTGTGGAGTCCCGTGCCGATGTTGGCAGGGAGTACAAGCTGCGTGATTGTGGCCGGAAACTTGTCGTCACACCGCTGCAGCACGCCCTTGCCAAAGGGAGCGAGGAGATTGTGCAAATCATCCAGGGCAGCCTGGGGTTCAGCTGCCCTGAAATCCAGAAGCAACCTCGGCCATGAAAAGGTCGACTCTCATGGCTTTTCGTTGCATTGCCGACTGGCTTTCAAAGCAGATCACAACCACGACACTCCAAATCTCTTACGGGCTTAATATAGGAGCTTCAATAATTGCCTATACCACAGATACTTTTTTGGGGGTTCATTATTATAATTACAGTATAATATTCCACCAACCCCTATTCTAATTATAAAGGCCCCGACATTCTATGCCCTGAGCCCAGGACCCCGGCCCGGATGCCCAAGCCTTCAAGTGAAGAGGTGAATGTTGAACTCTCTACTTGGAGGGAGGGTCGGAGGACTTAGTAAGTACGTATACTTGGCGTTCTTCCGGTTGGCTCTCAGGACTTTAAGTTTTTGGGTTTCTATGTGACTATAATAAGGAAGCAAAACGTTTAACTTCTTGGAGGGGTTCAGAAGTCAGCTAAGTATATACAGACTATTATAAACTTATACGTACCCTACTAAAAGGGACCTTGATTGGGGTTGTGATACTTATAAGCCGATAAAATAGCTGGTTGCTAAGTCCCGCGACCCTCCAAGTAGACTTCTAGACATGTTCGGGACTCAGTGCCACAGATATGATTTCGGACCTTCCTGCTGGTTTCGTCACTTTATAGAAAATTAGAAAGGGGTCGCGAGAGGCATGCTTTGAAGCTTGGGAATCTCCATAGAAAGATGTTGCAGGCATGCAGATCCTCATATTATATATATATATACCATGTGGAGGTGAACTGTCAAATTCTTGTAGGTGCGTAAATAGAAAATCGAGGTCGAGCTTCGAACTTCCAGTTCCTCCCCCTCCAAAGCGCCAGTGCGCGCAATGTAAAGGCTGAGCCTATGCTCACTATGCCGAGAAGCTGTACCTAACTTCAATAACAGTAAACCCCATGCCATGCCGGAAACCCGAACTGCGAAACTCTATACAACCCGCCGTGGCTTTCGGAAGCCCTAAACCCTAGACCCTAAAGCCGAAGTCCCTAAACCCTAAGCCCTAAACCAAGAGCAGGAGCTGGGTGCCACCCTGCGCGCCATCGCCACCTTCCGAAGGGACTTGCCCCAGCTCAAGGAGAAGCACCGCTCCAACCATAATTAAGGGCATTAAGAACTAAGGGTTTAGGGTTTAGGGTTTTTTTAAGGCAGGCAGTCATCAAGTCCGGTTTGAAAAAGGGTTTCTTAAGGGGAATGGTTGAGGTCCCATTTTTCCTCCGCGATTTTTTGCAAACTTTTGGCAATCGTTGCTATGTCTCCCGAGTTGAACAGTACAGCACTAAGGGTTTTTAAGGGACATTCATAGTTAAGTTAATTAATTAAGGGTTTAGGGTTTAGGGTAAAAAAGGGTTTTTAAAGGCAGTAATACTTAAGGGTTCGTGTACGCTAAGGCGTCAAGGGCTGTACATGCATTCTATACGGGTATTTTGACGGTTCTGCAGGGTACCAGAAGGGTTTGGGGTTTGGGGAAGTAGGGTAAACCCTAAACCCTAAATGGGGTTTGGGTACTTACTGTGAGGAGGAAGTAATTGGCTGTGAAACCTCAGCTGTAGTCTACAGTTCAACCAAGACACCCTGCAATGCGGGCTTCGTCCTTGCCAAGTAGGAGGGAAAAATGGGGTTTGGGGGGAGTAGGGTGCTACTTTACGTAAAAGGTCTCTACAGGGTTGCACTTGAGTTTTAAAGGGTTGACTATGCGATGATGCAGCAATCCACGTACTTGTAGATGCTTTAGCCTTAAACGGTTCCGCCATGGCTATTTTATTTAGGGCTAATGTAGGTTTTATTGATATATGCAAGCAACAGATGCATGGACCCTGCAGCGAAGGTCACCCAGTTCCAAAAGTTCGGGGGCGTAGGTTGCGGCATTCTGTACGAGCAATGACAATCCCGCCCCTGCTCCATGGGTGTCCTACACCAAACCCTATGCCACATTAGCTGCTGCTGGTCATAGACTGCCCCAGGGTTAAGTACTCCCTGAGTACTTATGCTTGTTATCTTGCCGGATTTCGGGTCTTGAGGGCGGTTCCTGGCCTCCTTCACCCTTGCAGTGAGTCGTCGTACCGAGAGACCTCGTCTGGCTTGTCCGAGTGCGAGAGTGTAAACCACACATGTTGCTGCAGTTGTTGGCGAACAGACCTCTGGCAGATCCGACCTCTTAAACACGACGAAGAGTGGCATACACCCCAAAACCTGGATCAATTTGTGCGGATCTGGCATGTGCATTGTGTTTCTGAACCCTTAGACGGGGCCTCAAGAACAATGCGGCCTGCTCCGATATTCCTCAAGCAGCATCTAAGATGGAGGCGCCAAAGCTACCTGCCTTGTCAGAAGCAAATCGGCACCATCGCTGACACGCTGCTAGGGCGAGGGCTGGACCTGCAGGCACACACACGCGCACACAGTTAAGCATTGGATGGGACAGGGGGTTCGGGGAGTAGTTATCTTGTCTTGTAGAGTGATCAGCACAATAACGCAATTGGGGCCCCTCTTGCCGCAGTTATGATTCCGTCTAGTAACTAGTAGAGTCTATGTGAATTCTCCACCCTCCAAGATAGCTTCGGAGTTACAGGATGACACAAGAGTTACCACTGCTGAACCGAGTGCCCGTACTCATGAACTTGTGTTTCCGGCGTAGCACTCTGGCTCTAGCCGGTCAGCAGCTAAGTGGCCACCCTCCGTCGCCACACAAGATGACGTCGGAAGATTTGCCCACAGTGCGCCTTGGCACTGCGCGCCAATCCGAAGGCGTGTTTTGGGGGAAGTGAAACCCTGGGCTTGAATGTCTATGCTCTTGGCACGTGCCTGGCATTCTGATGACTACATGATAGTACTCAGGAAAATAGAAATAAGCTGGCGGGTGTGATGGACTTGGCCATTGTTCACGAAGTCGTTCTATAACTATGGGCGACTCCAGCAACCGTTGTGATGCGGCGATGCGTTTCCGTGCTTTGAGAAAAGTTCTAGGGCACGCTCTAGTTCGAGTTCTCGAAACGGCTACGAGCATCTTCGTGCATCGAAATCTGCATTTCCGGTGTGGTTGTGACTCCCTCGGTGAACTCCTTCTTCTGCCGTTGGATCGCACTAAGGCTACAGTCTTGTTGAAAGGTTCGTGAAGAAGCGTCAAGATGTACAGGTAGTCCATGCTTGGTGACCCAAGAGCGTCACAGCACCGTCCTCAAGGAGCGAATGCCGTTTCGGCACCTTCTTTAAGGGTGCGAATCCAAGACAGTCTGCTTGTAGCACCATGTCGACACCTGAATAAGCAGCAGCACCAGCAACGGAATACAACAGGACAGCCCTAGACTGTTTGTGCCGTAAAAGACATAGTTTTCAAATCTAGGCCTGTGAATCACTGAACCCGCAAGGCCGTACATAGCAAAAAGCGTCATCATCGTCTCATCACCAACATCATGCATTGAGTCGCCGAGCTTTCCTCGGACGTGACCACCCTCCCCCTCATGCCCCACTCCCCTCCTCCAAGACTCACTAGGAAACGCACACCTGCGGAATCCCTACTCCGAGTAATCTCGGAGAACGAGGAAAGAACCTCAAACCTTGAACTTGATTCTGCGGACGAAACCTAAACCTACGGCGTCCTAGGGACACGAGCATCCCGCGCAAACATGGCAAGTGCAGCTTGAAATTGTCGCGATAACGGTGGCGCCACGAATGCGCAGAAAGACGTACATATGCACCTCAATCAAAACCATGATTAAGGTTTCCATGATATGTTTTGTACATTCTTTGTTCCTGATCTTTAGTGGGAGCCAAAAATGTTTGACTAACAGCACAATCCTTGACATTGGCATCTGCACTAGGTATTCGCACCGTTACTGATTCTAGCTTCTGCTGACGTTGTCATGACATTTTGGTGCTACGACCGGCGTGCTAGCAGCTGTTCTCGTTGTGTTCATGACTACAGGAACCTGCTCAAGCACCTCCCGGTTGTAAGCTAGCCCATAACTCTAAACTAACAAATAACTATGGTAATCCAGGGGCCTAGATAATTACCAATACTATTTTTGGGGTTCCTTATGATAGTTATAGTATAACGGGCCCCAAAACCCTGTTCTAATCATTAATGCCCCTTTGTTAATCATTCTTCCTCTCCTGAGACTCCCTCTGCCCATGATTTCGCAGGTGGAACCGGTGAAGCTCTGATCTCTGTCGAAGGCTTCCGGCGGAAGTCGGAGTGTGGTTTTAGGGTTTAGGGGAGAAGACGGAGTGCAGCATTTCGGATTCCCTTCTGTCAGCTTCCTTCAGCCTCCTGCGTCAATATGATGCTTGTTCAGACGTCCGGCCCCAGCCCGTGACTCAAAAAAGGGGAGAAGACGCCGTAGCTGCATCGTATAGGGTGTCACATAGCTTGTCAAGTTGTTGTATGCGAGGAGACTGGGTGAAATCCCTCCCGAAACGGATGTGTCGGCACTGTGAACACGCATATTACTGGAAGTTTCATGCACTGGGCTAGATCTCAGTCGCAAAGTGCGTAACATTAAAGCCAAACACTTAAACACATGAGTCTAGCATCAGCTACCAGAACAACCCCACCAGCAGCAGCTGCCGCTGCTGTTGCGAATTGCGATAGTCATCATCACAGTCACTACATGCGCCGGCGCCGTCGCAGGCACCAGCACGGGCACCACCACAGCCATCACCTCCGCCGACGCCCCACCACCAAGTAAACCGCATCCCACCGCTGCGATCACTACCAGCACCGCCGCGCCATCGTCATCACGGGCACTGCCACCACCATCATCATGAGAATCACCGCCGCAGCTTCATCATTATCGCTTCATTCTGCAGCATCATGGCAGCATCCAGCACCATCACTCATGACTATGGGAGGTGTCATCATCACCATTACCATACGAATGATAGTCAACATCGTCACCATTAACCCAACACCCCTGACCACGCCATCGGCCTCATCACCACCCGCATCATAATCCACTTCCTTCCACGTGTATTGTTCTCATACTCGTTGTCGCCACCAGCCTCGTGACACGATCGTTGTCGCGACTCGACTGCTGCCACAGCTTCTGCCGCTGCCTTGACTGCAGCAGCTCGAAGCAACAATAAACTTGGAACCGCTACTCTACGGCAGAAGCCACGGCAACGGCCATAAGAGAGGGCAAATCTAGGCACATCATTTCTCCGTGATGACACGCCTCTGTGGCTGTACCCAGCGCGGCCTGATGAACCCACCGCCAGGTGGCAGCTGTGACAAAGAGATCGAATCTCAGCGCCTTGCCAAAGCATGCTTGCTACGCGTCTATGCCAAAGCGCGCGACAACGTATCAGGCCAGGCTTGGGGATTGTATTCTTGCTGAAGCTGATGACGCTCATGATCCTGCTGGAGGATGATGTCGGCTCTGATGGTGGTGATGATGCTGATGCTGGCGATGCTAATGGGAAGGTGATGACGGTGATAATGGTGATGATGTTGTTGTTGCTGATGATGATGATGGCGGTGATGATGATGATCACGAGCTGATGGCTATCATGATGGTGATCCTTATACGATATTGGTGATGATGATGACGACGACTCAGGCACAGGACGGACCAAATTGGACCTTACATCATACATCGAATCATAGCAAAGACCCTTTATAGTTCTCGGCACAGTTAGCATAGTTCTCTCTAGTGAGTTGGTGGCATTGGGCTGCCCGGCCGGGCTTTTGCATCGCTTCGGATGTCGTCGGCCTAGTTCGAGAAGACGTCGAGAAGACGGGGGCATCTGTAGAGGCCAAGACCCGACAGCAGCATCCACAACAACTGTGCAAGACCCTGACCCGAAGGCCCTAAACCTCAATCGCTTAAATCCTACCTTAGGGTCCGAAGCTCACCCCAAAACCATTTCAGGTGGCGCCGTGAAGCCCAAGGTGCCTGGATCGACCCCCTCCCAGGGCGGAGCCAGGCCTGTCATGTCCAATATGGGTACTGTAGGTGCCTAAATAATGACCAATACTGTTACTATTTTGGGGGATCCTTATTACAGGCTGGCACCCTTAGCTCCGAGGCTCTTGATCCCTTTTCACCTAAACCCCGCATGGGGGCTCAGGAGGGAAGAACCGTGCCCTCCACAAAGCCCCCCATCCTCCCTCCCAGCTGTTTGAGGGTCCGCCCCATATTCCTGACGCTTTGGGGCTTGGGCTTCACTAGTGGTCCAAAGCCCAACTTTTGAACGATTGGGTTCCGATAGGTTCAGTCTTTTTCGAAAGTTCAACTCTGTGAAACCATGGGTCTTTGGGAAGTCAGGATTAGGATTCACCGAAGCCCCGAAGCCTACAGCTTTTAACTCGGGCCGACCCGACACTTGCTGTTTTGCCAGAGGCTTGCTATGGAGGAGTGGGTGGAGACACAAAAAGCAGTGCCTTGGCGGACAAAATCGACGGCGCTAGAGTTTAGGTGTGTTTAGGTACTAGGGTTCACTGCAGCTTCAGGGTTTACGGGATTCCGTACATCAATCCTGATAGAATAGAAAATAAAACGACAAGATATATATATATATATATGTATGTATGTATGTGTATATATATATACATACATACATACATACATACATACATACATACATACAATATAATACCAGCTCCGAACACTCCAAATCCGAAGCTTCTGAGCTTTTGAGAACTGAGGCCAAGGGTTGACCCCTGGAGCCCGAATGGGCGTGTCACTTCTCTAAGCATTCTAGGCATTCTGATCAAAAATTCTCCATTCAAGGTATCAGTATACAAGTAGTATACTGATATCTTCAAACCAGAGAATTTCTGATCAGAATGCTTAGTATACTAGTTAGCTAAATTTACTAGTTATCTAGTTGTGACGCCTCTCGGGACCTGCCACGTGCCCAGCCGAGGTTTGGGACTATTTCTTTGGGGAGCCTACCGGTCCAAACTACTTGTTTCCGGAGCCTACGGGACCAACTACGCCCGCCCAGGGAGGAGCAAGGCAAGGAGAGCAAACTGAAGTTGGTTTGAGGGTTAGAACGGTTAGGCCCAGGGTTGAGGGTTCATCATTCAGCACAAACGCTCTGCGCAGTGGAGGCTGGCTGCCGAGGAGCTGAATGCCACAGGTGTGTGGCTGCGTGGTCAAGCTCCTTCGCTGCACTTCAGCAAGCAGGTAGTCAACCGTGCTCCCTGGTTGTGCATGGCCCGGTGGTATATGCAACCCATATACATTCAGTTTGCGCGCCCGGTGATAATATACTACTTTATACTAATGCCACTACGAACACTAGCACTAAGACTATCACGACTACTAAGCACGAATACATACTTTATGATTTTGGGGATCATTTTGACACACTGAGGCGAACCAGCTCTTCTGCAGCTTCGTGACTTCATTTGGCCTTGATGGCCGCAGTTGCCGTGTTGGCTGCATCTGAGGAAACCTCAGAAAAAAAGCCAGCCCCAAAGTGGTCTCCGGAAGCATCCGCGTTGCGGATTTAGGGTCAAAGGTAGGGTGTTATTAGGCAGGCCCAAGTTAAGCAGCATCCATGAGAGCCGCTTTGACCTTGTCGTTGAAAACACAGATTCGATTGAATGAGCCTCCTTCCGCCGAAGTTTCGTGGGCAAAAGGCAAAAGAGAGTTCGAGATTTGTTGGCAAACGCTTGTGCTCTCGGAGATTAAGATTGTAGAGGCTGCTGCGTGACGAAGTCTGCTGAAGACCTGTCTTGAGTTTGCAAGAGTTTGTCATGTGAGGTGAGGAGCAATGGAATCCTGAAAGCGACAGTGAAGTAAAGCTTTATAGCGCATAGAGTTTGCCCGTACTCCTCTCAAGCCCCTATGCTCAGTCCGAGGGCATTCTCATTCCGGCGTTGCATTGCTATCAGGCGAGAATGCAAGGGCATGAGCGCAAAGACCTACCGGGAAAACTACAACACCCCCACCTCCAACGAAAAAATGGGGGTTGACTCTTGGTCTCTGCGAGGCCACAGGTACCACAGACTCGTTGTGGGCCGTGGCAGAGATGTGCAAGGAGTCGCCGATGCTTCAGGCAAGAGCGGTGTGGTTTTCACACATGTTGGTCCGGTGTGTGTTCGACACCCTATGTACGCTGCCCCCAACCGCTGCATCTGCAATGCATCATGGGTCCTTATTGCAAAGGCCCGCAATAAACGACCGCGAGTTTTAAGAACCCCGGCTGCGATGGAGGCTTGGAGCTTGCCTGAAACACCAAACTAACCCAGCAGTCCATCTTGTGTGCTTCGATGGTTCAGGATAAAATAGCGGCCTAAGTGCTTACCAATGTTATTCCTTAGGGTTCCTTATAATACTTATACTGTACAGGAGCCCGAAACCCTATTCCAATAAGGCCCCTATAGCAACACCATGGTATGGCCTCAAGCCCTTCAGGGCTCCCCCGGTATTCGTTGCGGTGGGGCCCCTGTGGCGCGACCCTTGTGCTCGGACACCAACTTTGCACACCGGGAGAGATTGTCACTAATCCATAAATAAACCCTTAACCCGAAACCCTTAAATCCTAAGCCCTAGACTCCCTGGACCTTTAACCCTTAAGCCCTAGACTCCCTGGACCCTTAAACCGTAACTAAGCTCCAAATTTTCCAGGGAGTGCTTCCTGTGCTGGTGGTGCGACTGGCGAAGACCGCTCCCAAACTCACGCCGGAGGCGATCTTGCGTAATCTACAAGCATGTGGAACTATAGTACTTAATGGTATGGCTTGGGGTTCCCCATTAATGTGATTATGGTATGATCTACGCCAAAACCCGATTCTAGTCAATCTGGTCCTATGCCAATCCCTAGCACAAGTTCTGATGCAAAATGTTTGGAGCTTATGGTTAAGGATTCAGGTCCGCATTACCGGTTCGAGTTGGCATGTCGGTTCCGTGCTTTGAACCTGCTACTGTAAGGGCCACAATGCTAAGCCGACCCTGAGGTAGCTCCTTCCCCCTAACATTAAAGCCCTGCCTAATATTCAGAACTCCGGAAACCCGGAATTTTGCGGTTTCGGGCCCACCATCGAAAGTTACTTAAGAAACTAGGGGGGAGCTAGGATTCAACGAGTTTTAATTGAGCCAACGCTACAGTACGTAGTGCTAAACCGATCGGACCAGGACTTTGGGGTTTAGGGCTTAGGGCTTTTGATGGGCTTGAGGATTAGAGCTTCAGGGGTATATGTAAGGCTTCAGGCTAAAGGCTCAGGGCTTCAGGGATTAGGGCTTTAATTAAAGGCTTACCTATAGTCTCCATTGTAGTTCCTTTTTTTGGTTTAACCAAATATATAATAAGGATCCTATAAGGTACCCCCAAAAAGGAACTACAATGGAGACTACAGGTAGGGTTGTAGGGTATCTCTTTCATTAGTTAGCCCAACTATCTGACCCATACGGATGCCCGAACCCACCCCCCTCGTAGTTGTTTTGTTTTAACTCCTCCCTGGATTTCAAGTGTTTTGATCGGGGAGNGGGGGGGGGGGGGGGGGGCCGTTCAATATTTGGGGGGAGGGATTCCGACAACAATATGGATATTGTTGGTAATATTCATAATGCTGTTTCCTCGATATGAAGACTAGTATAAATCTAGCCCAACCCCTGAAGCCAGGAAACCCTTAGCAATCTTTGGTCCATCGGGGCGCTTCGAGCGCAATTCAAGGCGGGTGGTGAGAGGGAGAAGGGGGCGAGAGGTATTTGTTGTTGCTGAGTTTAAGGGGAACTGTAGTGTCAGTGTTTCGGGTTGAGAGTTGGAGGTGCATAGTATGTTGCTGGCTCTGGATATAGTATCGGCAGCAGTCAAAGCATGCATGCTGAGCAGTGCAGACACCTGCAGATGCAACTTTGCAACAGACCCAGGAACCTCGATCACGGTGTCAGTTAAAGCTATGGCAGTAAGTAACAGCCGATGCTGAAGAAGCTAGTCAGTCATAAACGTTGCCATCGATTGCAGCACGCATGTCAATGCGTCAGCCACGTCACATAGGCTTACGATGAGCTTTACGGTCACCGTCAGCACGAACATATTAGTCATTATGTTGTTCTTCATCATGGCGATGAGCTTACCACAAAACTACAAGCACCCCCACAGATCGGCGTCCAGCATCCCCGCATCACCACCGCAATATGATCGGTGAATACTGCAATCGTAACACTGCTGCACTCGTTCTTGTTACCACTGCCCGCCGGATCGTTAGCCTCATCCCACCGAAGGACCTTCAGATCAACATGGCTCCGCTTGTTGCCTTTCTTGGCAACAAGCTTTCGAAGGTCGGGCAAAACATGACCAGCAGGTCTTTGAGGGTACGGACTCCTTTTCGGAGGCAACAGGGGCCTGTGCGAGGGGGTTGCCGGTAATGAGGAACACTGAGGGCGCTGCCACAAGCGTTGCCATTTTCCTAATGTGTATTGACCTTCGTGCTATTTTATAGGAAATCATTTCTTCCCTGTGCGAGACAGACTGGAAGGCAGGGAACAGGGTTCAGGACATAGGGTTTCTGTTTAAAGCTTCCATGGGATGAGGGAGCCTTAATAATTAGAATAGGGTTTTGGGGGACAGACAGTCTTGGTAATTGTTTAGGCCCCTAAAGTAAATCAGGGATATCGACCATGAACGCACCACCTCGAGACGTACATCGACATCTTAAAACACCGGCCCTCCATGTCACTACCTGGACCCTAAGAAACCTACCTTTTTAGGGCTCCTTATTATGATTTCCTTATATTTTTCCTGAAAAAAAGTAACAGTAGGTTATTGGGGGGTTTAAGGTATACTCGCAAGAGTCGCACCCTACATGCGAGCATAGTTTAGAGCCGGACGAGCCTGGCGCGAGGAAAGCCTGGACGAGATTCCGACACAGGCCGGCATTGTCAGAGAGGGAGGTTTATGAGGGGTCCTCCAAATTCTAGACCCTACATAATCTCCACTCTCCTACAGCCAATTCTACCAAGCTCATCTCTGGCGCGGCTTCACGGGTGGACACACTACCTGTTCCCTCAATATCCATCACATCCCACTGGCTGTCCTGAGTTGCTTGCGGCACAATCGTGCATCATCAGGCAAGGGTTGGTTTTGTGACTTCCATAGCTTGTCAGCGCGGGGCTTTGCAAGATGTAAGGACAAGGGTTCACCAGTTTTAGAATGGCGGCTTAGAGTTTGAGGACTTGGGTTTAGCCATGCTTTCGCGAGGTTGCCGAGATTCGGGTTCTTGGGGTTCTGTTTGTCCAGGGCTTCGCGTTGAATCGGTGAGGTTGAACTAGGGTTTGGGTGGGGGGTTGGGCTTTAGTTTACCTATCCAACATGAAGATCAACGTGCACAATGAATGCGCCGCCGAGCTGTTTCGGTTCCATGTTCCATGCATGTTTTCCTCACGTCAAGTCTCACACGCATTGGGCTGTCAGGGTTTTTTGGCTTGGAGCGGCTTGCAGTCTGAGAGCAAGTATGTCCTTTGGCAACATATCACCCTGCTCCTCCCTGTTCCAAACGTCCATGTGGTTCATAATTTCTTGTCGTTTGAATTCCCCTCGAAAGGACACGCACCCCAGAGCACCCAAATATGATACAGGGGTCGGAGTGAGGGAAAAGATATGGAATAGTATCCCATAAAAGCCCGCACAGAAGAATCATATGCTGACTATAATATGGACCCCCAAAGCTCCATTATAATTCTGAAGGCGCCTGAATTTGAAAGTTCACCTTCCGCGAAGCAATGGCGATTTCTGTGACCGTTTGCCTTCTCAGCGGCGAGGCTGTTTCTGCTTCTTACAGAGAACTGGTAAACTTTGGGTACTGCCCCCACTCTGTAACAGTTGGGTAGTATGTATAGTCTAGTCGTATAGCCCTTCTTATGACTCATAATATCGACTGTTAGGGGGTGGGTGCAGTACCCAAGGTAGACTGCTGCTGAGGGTGTATAGTGCTTTAGGGTTGAGGGTTTGCGGTTTTGTTTTAGGGCTACAGGATTTTGGGGTTTAGGGGTTGCTTCCTGCTCTAAAGCGGCAGACTTTTATTTAAAGGAGTCACGTGCAAAACCGCAGATCCAAAGCAATGGAAATCAATGACTTGCTTCAATTTGTCAATGAGATTCAAGAAGTACAGTAGCGCAGCAGGCTAAAATCTAGGTCCTAGGTCCCAAGATATTCCTAGATGGATGGTCCCAAGATGAAGTCCTAAACCTTAAACCACCGTCTGTATTGTTCAATGCTCCGTTCGCTTTGCCCAGTGACAGTCAGCCCTACAAACCGACCAGTCAAAGCACTTCGAACCCGAGACCTCGTCTGGCTTGTCAGAGTTGCGAGAGTGTAAACCGCCGAGTGGAATAGCCGAGACGGAAAGGTGCTTCCAACCCTTTCTTGAATCCAGATCGTCCTAAACCCACACCCTAAATGCCCCTAAATCCTAAACCTAATTCCAAAACCCCTAAGCCCACACCCTAAATGCCCCTAAAGCCTAAACCTAAGTCCAAAATCCAAGCCCTGAGCCAAGGTAACATTGGATCCGAGTCGCTCCGTGGAGACTCTCCGGGCGAAAGCGGCGCAGGCTCTCGGGCGGAGTGTCGGCAAGCTGGTGTCTTCTGCAGGACCGAGCTTGAAAGGGTTTTTGAGGGTTTAGGGTTGAGGGGTTAGGAAAGAAAAAGGTTTAAGGTTTAGGGGTCAGGTTTGGAGGGTTTGGGGTTATCAGGTTTTGTTTCGTTCGTTTGGGGATCCCTGTTGCATGTGATGTACGAGGGTTTTCTAGTGTCCCCAAGCCCAAATAATTAGCTAATCACTCCCCAAGCACTAAATCTAAACAGCTTGAACCCTAAAGTTGCCCGAAGCCGAAACCCGAAAATGGCTCAGGACACCCAAACCCCTCAAACCCGCGAGGTAGCTTCCTTCGAGGGCGGGGCAGCTTGGCAGAGGCCGGTGTGCAAGATGGCGACACCATCACTGTGGTCACGCAGAACGTGGCATTGCGGGCTACGGACGCTCTGGAAGTCTAGTGATGTTTGGTTGGGAAGGATTCTGCTCGATCTCGTCGCTCCCTGTGTCTCTTTGTTCTCTCTCCTTCACTCTATCTGCCTCTCTCACTCACTCACTCACTCACTCACTCTCTCTCTCTCTTTCTCTCTCTCTCTCTCTCTCTTTGTCTCTCGCTCTTTCGGTGGCTCGCTCTATCTCTTGCTCTCTTTCTGTTTCTCTCTCTCTCTCTCTCTTCCTCGTGCTCTCTCTCCATCTCCCCTCTATCTTTCTATCTCTCTCTCTCTCTCTCTCGCTCTCTGGTTGTCGTTGTGTCTCGCCTTCTGTTTCTAACTGACAGGATGGGATCGTCCCCGGAGTCCTAAAAATATGAGAAACTCCTGCTTAAATTAAACCAATGGGGAGTGTCAAGCTCTGCTGCCGGCCAAACCGCAGCCTCCAGAAAGCAAGGATTTCTTTATCAAAGGCCTCTTGAACAATGCGATTTGGGAAGTGGTGCAAGGCTATGACCCCCTTGAGCCGCGGAGCCCCCGCAAGTAAAGACTGAAGCTGAGGGTCCCGATTAGAAGGGCCCGGCCCCTGTGCTACTACCACTCTACTACTGCACTACTGCACGACTACTGTACTACTACTACTACTACTACTGCTACTACTACTATTACTACTACTACTACTACCACTACCACTACGACTACGACTACGACTACTACGACGACGACGACTACTACTACTGTGCTATGCTGTACTGCTACTATCCCCCAAACCCCAATTGATGCTAGTACCTTCGCATGTCACGGTAGCAAGCAAGCCTTGTTTTTTGCCTGAATCCGTGCCTTGCCATTTTACTATAGGGGCCTGAATAATTAGAATAGGTTTGGGGGCATATTGTACTACAATTATTATTAGGAACCCCCAAAACCCTATTCTAATTATTAAGGCCCCTACATGAATCGACTTCCAGGTTCACGCGTTACTTTGAACCTCCAGGACTCGAGGACCTTGATAGCGGGGGATGGGTTTGTTAAGTCCCCAAGCCCAGTTGCAAAAACAAAGCTTACATATAACGTTTGAGTTTATGTGTGTAAGACAGAAAGAACGCCGTGATATTTCATTCCTATCTTTCCTGCTTCCCGAACGGAGCCGTGGAAGCAAGGAAAGTGCTTTCGCCTTCATCCGCGCAGATGGCTCGGTTGTCACTTGGGGAGATCAATGGGAAGGTGGTGATTGCAGCGATGTCCAGGACCAAGGGGTTAAGGTGTAATATAGGGGCCTACATAACTACCAATACTATTCTGGGGGTTCCTTATTATAAGTATAGTGTAATGGGCCCCAGAACCCTATTCCAATTATTAAGGCCCCAATGTTAAGAGTTCAGGGTTTCGGCCTCAACGTTTGCGGAAAAGGGTTTAGGGAATATAGGGTCCAGGACCAACTGCACGATGTGCAGGCAATCCAAGCCACCGCAGCCGCCTTCGCGGCCCTCTGTGCCGATGGAAGAGTCGTATCCCAAAGTGTCCTTAGCAAAGTTCCTTGTTCTTTCTCTAAGTTGTCCTTTGCTACCTGATCCTCGCTATAGGGTCGGAATAATTAGAGTGCTAATATTCTCATCTAGGTTAAACAGTCTAAACCCTATTCAAATTCATAAACGGCCCTACATTAGTTGAAGTGCACCCTGACCAGAGGTCACTTGGGGCAACCCAGAATTTGGTGGCGACAGCTCGACAGTCCAGTGGCGCCTCGTTGACGTGAGCCAAATTCAATCGACGAGTGGTGCCTTTGCCGCTCTTCGGCCACTCGTCACAGGATTTCGGGTTAGGGTTTGTCGTTTAGCAGCAAGTTGTCACTGGAGCCAGTTGTGTTATTTCGACGTGGTTTCCGGGACCCTGTTATGAGGCAGGACGGGTACCGTTTGATGTGATGTTACCTAAGCCCCCCCAAACCCCAATGCCCAATGCTAGTATTCAGGCCAGCATGACACCTTGACAATTTCTTGCTTCAAAACTCATGAGAAACCGTGTATGTAGCTTGAGTTGTTGTTCATCAGAGGTTTCTTGTATCAGCCCAAACTGCAAGTCTTATAGCGACCGTAAAGAACCCTACACCGTAGAGGCAAGTTGGAACCCGGACCAAACCCGTATAGCGGTTTTACTGAAGCCTTATATAGTACCCTTCTAGAACCTTTAGGCCCCAGACTCAAAACTTCAAAACCACGCGGAGGCTCAGGGGTTAAGTTTGGAGGAATTTGTAAGTTCTTTCGAAACCAGCTAGACAAACATCTCCCTTTTTGTTACCTTTAGGACTTTAGGATTCGCTCCGCACCCAGGGCATCTTCACGCGTATCCAGCAAAATACCCTGGTTTTCAAAGTGAACCCTATGCCCCAGGCAAGATGGCACCGTAGAGACCTGGGGGATGCCTCATCTTGGTGGCAACTGCGACCTCGTCTACGGTAAGCTGCAAAATGTCCGGCAGATCCAGGCATTGGGAGCTTCACTAAAGTGGTTTCTATAACCTTTCTAGACAGGTTCGTAGGAGGGTCGCTATCAGGGATCTATAAAGCTTCAGGCTGGAAGGGTGTGCCTTAAACCACTGAAGCCTAGTATGCCTTAGCCGAAACCGTTAACCTGAAGCCTTCGATTCGGAAAGCCAAGATGCTACGTGCACATGGCGCAAATCAAAGAGTGGCAGTGGAATCTTCGGTGCTCGATCTCGACGTAGGTTATGGAAGTAGTAGCACAACCGTTACATAGTATGGTTTGTGCCCTGGAATTCTTAGACATTCTTAAACTAATTATGAACCATTAGGACCCAACGCCCCAACCTACACCGGGCATTTAGTAGGTGCTGCAGTTTGTTTGTACTTGCGCAATGAATCCGAAGTCATCGTACCACAATGAAACTTCGTGGCCCTCGAAGTACAAAGCACATCCTTTAAATCCTTGTAAAGCCCTATGTAAGCGCTTGGAGCCCTAGGTAGCCTTCACCTAAACCCTAAACTCTATGCCTCGCCGAAGATGCGGTTGTCCAAAGTCGGAACCCCGTGAACAGTATGTATAGTGTATGCAACTGGATAGGTTCGTCCTAGCCAGGCGGGAGGCAAAAAAAACTCTATGTCATCGAGAGCGACAGCCAAAAAACTCAAAGCCTGTCCAGGCCAACGATGCAGCATTCGCTGCTCTCCGAGCAGATGGCTCCGTGGTCACCTGGGGTGCCGACGAGGAGGGCGGCAACAGCCAAGAGGCCGTATAGGTCCTATAGACTTGCTGCAGGGCTTGAGGCCTCTAAGTCCTTAGGGCTCGAGGATGGCTTAGGGTTTTGAGGCCACCGCATGACATGGGTTTTTCCCCCCTTCTGGGGGTTCCTTGTTGAGTTGTTGTAGAATATAATCTGTTTGAGAGAGGGCAACACACATTGTCCTGCGGTATGTGCTGCACCGCTTAAGTTCTTAGGATAAGCATACCGGGGGCCTTTTGTGCGGAACGCCTCCGACAGCGGACAGCAAGATACGGCTGCACTGTTTTGGCTGAGGTTTCCGCTGTTGGCCTTGGGCCGTACAGACTCTGAGTGTTGGGACTTAGAGCCGTTCCGAAGTGTTCCATGGTGAGATACACCAAATTAAATCTCAGCGCCGCGCCGTGGCCGAGCCCTAAACCCTGACTCACCCCTTAACCTTGCACCCTAAACTTGGTCGTAAACCTGGTAGAGAGTCTGAGTATTTTAATCAGATCCTCTTAAATCAATCATACGTAGCCGATAAAAGCTCAAAACCAATATGCAAAGGAAAACCACCAAAAAAACTGAATAACTATTCAAGTTAAACTATGAAGGCCCCATATTTGACAAGAAACCTAGTCCACAGGTGCAGCAATACCTCCACGGCGTGCGGTGCATCCAGAAGCTCGGGTCAGAAGAGGTTTCTGCGTAAGGCTCCATTTGCCATTTGTGCCTAGGGTCGGCGGGTGGTGTTGTTTGGACTTCCGGAAGATGCGACCATGCAAAATTCACAATTGAGGCACCCCTGTTTCTGCTTCGTTCATGCTGTAACCCTCAGACACGGGCAATTGTCAAGCACCGACCGGGACCGGGGGGGTTGCCATTGTTCACTGATCGAGGTCGGTTGAAGCTTTTTAGTCCCAGAGTCCTTAATGTATCCTTAATGTGTCTCCTGCTTGTTCTAGTAACTTAGTAGCTGAGTGGATACATTTTACAGTTTTTGGGATAATATTACCCACTACAATACTGAAAGTGTACACTTTTGGGGGCCTATGAACTCAGCAACTAAGAGTAAGAGGGGAACCCAAAACCCTAAACCGGGGAGTGAAACCCTGAACTTCGTTCTGGCGATCGGGTTCTGAAGCTTTTGAGTTTTACGGCCCTGCACAGGCGATGGCCTTCAAGGGCTTCAACCCCTTACTAGACCCTAGTCTGAGGACTGCGGCCCTTAAAGTAGGGTTTAGGACATTTTTGTGGAGAGTGAGGAGGGGCTTCCCGGGCTTCACCGCCATCAAAGAACATGGCCAGGCAGGCTGCGGTTTAGTGTTCACGTGGACACTGCAATTTTTGCGGTTTGGGTACGTTTTAGGGGTGGCGTGGCAGGCGGGCCAGGCCAAAGCCGCAAAGCATCGCAAAGCCTTTGCTGATGAGCTGAGCTAGCAGATGGAGTCTCCAGATCCAGCCGTGAGGTGTAATTCGTCCTAGCTCTAGAATCTAGAAGTTCAGTGCTCAGACTGTCACAAAACTACTATACTGTAGGGGCCTAACTAAATAATTAACAATACTATTTTGGGGTTTTATGATAATTATTAATTATAGTACAATGGGCCCCAAAGCCCGAGTCTTGAACCCGATCTTAAATCCTGAACTGCAACCCTGCAAGGGAAGTAAGGTTGCAGAGCTATGCCGCTAATGTTTCGGATGCGTTGAGCAAGTAAGAATTGCCTTTTGGTCCCGGACGAAGTTCTGGTACAGTCTACTCCTCAATCCCTATTCTAATTGTCAAGGACCCTGGATTGGACGAACTGTCACTGTGCAGGTGGTGTCCTGGGGCTTCATCGATCCTGATGCTCCTTGCTCGACAAAGCCGGTCTATCAACATGGGTCCAAGCCTTAAGCACCGAAACTCTTTCCCTGATGCTAGAACTGCCGAGCATGGCTTGTGACAGCTTGGGGAAGGAATTTCAGCTTTAATCGGATTTGGCTTTTCGGGTCTACTGGCTGGATCCTTGCTGCCTTGGGCACTTCTGAAGCAAGACACTTCTCACGCTGAGATGTGCCACCCGAAGCTGCGAAGCCGTCGCAGAAATCCCCCAAGGTAGGTGTCAAACCACCCCATCCTAACAAACCGCACCTGGGATTGTAGGGTTCTCACTTTCGGACTCTATTCTACCTATACTACCCCTTTTTTAAGGTACCTACTTTTCTATATAGGAGATCCTAACCATAAAACTAGGTAACCCAAAAAAGGGGTAGGGTATGACCCTCTAGCTAGGGTTTAGGAGTTTAGATCTTGGTTTCGGTCTCTTAGGGTTGAGCGTGTTACGATGTTTCGGGCTGTGGGGGTTTTCGGCTTTCCGAAGGTGGGCCTGGGGCTTACTGCAGGATTTTGGAATCGGGGCTTTAGTATAATTACTTCAAGATTTGCAATTCCGGCTGCGGTAGGGTTGAGGCTTGGTTTTGGGGTAGAGGCCTGTGCGCCACGACGGTTTCGATGATGATGCAAGGTGCACCTCCCCGGGTTGGACCAGGCAGAAGGCATCTACAGAACCGGACTCTCCGATGTCAAGGAGCAACCGCCGGATTCCTGATGATTCTTGGTGTTGCTTATTGGGGGCTCTACGTTTGTATACTGTCAACCCAGTGGGCTATTGACACTAATATAGGGGCCTTAATAATTAGAATAGGGTTTTGGGGCCCATTATGGTATAATCAGAATAAGGAGCCACCAATATAGTAAAGGACATTTTCAAGGCCGCTATATTATTGTCTTTGTGCCGGGCGCAAGGGGCTTATTCACTTACAGGAACGTCGATTCAGAACTCCTAAGTCAAGGCCTAAATGAAACTGCACTCGGGTTCTCCTTACTGTAGGGTTCCTTAGTTCTGCGATCCGTCAGCAAAGGATTTCGGAGTCCTGGGCGGTGCGTTCTGCTTGTGGTGATTCTCTCCTGAGGGAGTTGCCAGTTGAGCTGCCTTTCTCAGGTTGGCCATGTCACTGTGAGTGCCAGGCTTGGCTTGGATGCTACATCTTCATTCAAGCTACACCTATAGGGTCATACCCTACCCCTTTTTTAAGGTACCTACTTTTTTGTATAAGAGAACCCTAAAAAAGGGGTAGGGTATGACCCTCTAGGCAGGTCAAAAAATCCAACAGTTTATTATGCGCCACACAGGCACACAGCCCCAAGCCCTGGCACTTAAGCCAATGTACGCTTACGGCCTCCACGATAGAGACTTTCTGGTCAACAATTGTATAGGTTCGATTGTGCCACAATGCCATCATGATTGATTACATGGCCACTTTCAGAATCGATTTGGCTCTGTGCGGGTTCTACAGTAAGTTTTTCAAGAATATCGGCATGTTCTCCAAGGGTGAGCCGCGATGTGTTTCCGAATGGGGAAGCCGCATCCCGACGGCAGACTTCGTTGTGTATTTAGGCTTCGTTGGGCATCAACAACTATAAGCATATGTACTTCGGAACAGTCGCCGTGCACAGGAGATGCGAATGATGGGTGACACGTGGGCCGCGATAGGCTCCGATGAGCGCATCAAGACTTGGGGATACCTGGAGCAACATAGACCTTGTCACCGCAAGGTTCACAACAGTGGCTCTAACGTGTCTTTTGCTGCGTCGACCCGGTTCCGTAAATGTTTTCTTGTCTGCATCATCATCATCCGAACTGTTTTGCCGTCTGAAGAAACTCCAGATTGTTAGAGCCTTTCTTGGCCACGTGCTGAGGGCTTATTCGAAGGTCCACTGATGGGCAAAACCAGAGCATTGGATGTGGCGATACAGCTGCCCGCGCGCAGTTCTATGTACCTGACCTTGAATTGCGACCTTGCTGCTGCCGGCTCTTCACAATTTCTTCAGACAATAACGAGTGAGTTCACCGGGTGTCCGTAAAACCAGCTTGTGACAATCTGTGGGGATCACAAGAGTCGCACTACTTGCTGTCACGACGGCGATAGCGACCATCTGCAGCATCATCCCTGCCGCCGCCCTTACAGTTGCTCTGTACTTTTGATAACATCCTACCCTGTTCCCATCATAGAGTGCACCCGAAGCCCCCCTCAAATCGAACACCTTCAAATCCGAGGATACACCGGTGACCGGAAGAAGCAGCATCAACTGCATGCGATGCGGGGCGTGAAGCGCATCATTCACAACGAAAGCAACGCATGGGCAGCCATCACCAACGAAGCCGCGACTGCAGAAGGGAGAAAGATTCAGATGGTATAGACCGATATCGCCAGCCGAAGACTCAAAACTTCAACCTCGACGACAATCAGCGTGCCCCCGTCCTTTGTAGAGGAGCTTTGTACTGTAGCGATCTACGGCAAGCACCCTTCATCCGTGCGCGATGGCTACGGAACCCCTAAAGGGGCCTATAGACAGCATCCCATCTTGAGACCGACTCTAATTGGCAATGAGGAAGTACCTTAACCTCCCAAAACCTGCTTTTTTGTAGGGTCCCTATAACTTCCATATTAGGGTTTATAATAAGAACCTACAAAAAGGTAGGGTTTGGTAGTTTAAGGTATAAAATTGCATGCAAGAAGACCGAAAGCACAGTTCCGCGTTGCCTGGGACTTCGTGCCGCGATGCCAAGCAACCAAAGGCTGAATCGCGAAGCTTTAAAAACCCCCAAAACCCTGAGCCATCATAACCCCAGGGCCCGAATTCGTAAACAGATTCTACGTTTCTAAGATTTGAAAAGCCCTGAGCCATCATAGCCCCACGTTCCGAATTCTTAAACTCCGCAAAGCGTCCTCGGCTTGGAGCCCTTCACCCCGAGTCGTGCATTCTAAGGCCCCATGCCCACGGACCTTGCGGTTTAGTGCTTGGGATTTTGGGACTTTAGGGTTTAGTTTAGGGTTTAATGTTTAATTAGTGCTTGGGATTTTAGGTTTTAGGGTTTAGGGGGTGTCGTGTTTGGGATTCTGGGACTGACAGAAAGCCCTCCGGACCCTTGTTAGTTTGATTCTGGACCCTCATATTCTCGGACCCTTGTGCAGCGATTTCGAACCCTAGAGCCCTAGAGCCTGAACTCTATAGACCCTAAACCCAATAAGCCTAAAGAACCCGAAACTCTAGGAACTTAGGACGGCTCGGTCGCCACCTGGGGTGAGCCCTGCTCTGGCGGGGACAGCCGATCGGTGAAGAGGCGTCTGAAGCTTGGCCCATTTCAGAGGGCTTAGGGCTTGGGGTTCACGGTATAGGATTCAGGAACAGTTACAGATACATATTTCTTTTTATCTACACATGGATGCATGTGCATACATGTGTGCACATCGTTTTGAAGATGCTGTGGGGTATGTGTTGCCACAGGTGAGCCGCCATATCTAAATAGGACAAGTTGATGTAAACACACATGCAACTGTTCCGGGCAGCTGCATGCAAACAAGTATGCATACATACATATATATATATATATATATATATATGTGGCCCATACCTTTAGGGTATATTTAGCTAGCTTTTTGTGTATACAATATAAAATGCCTAGCTAAATAATACATAGCCATGTCGGATATCGT
>BGNK01005296.1:0-40286 GCA_003297005.1 Symbiodinium sp. clade A Y106 | reverse complement strand
ATGGCGTTGGCAGTGATCTTTTGCCTCTGTAAGTGTATCCATTTTGGAAACCGAGAGGTGATTGTCTTCATGGGTACAACGTGCCCACATGGAAAGCTCTTTATGAGCAGAAAGGGACGGAAGGTCCACACTGACCCTGGGTGTCAAGGTTTATACAGGGCCGACGACATGAAGGGGTTTGACTTTTGCAAATATTGCTTTAAGAGCAAGAACAAGTGACGCATTTTGAGCCCAATGCGCGAAGGGTACGACAAGATACCCACTACAAGGAGGGTGCGAGAAACTCTCGANCCTTACCTGTAGTTCTCGTGTGTAGTGTGTACTTGTACAGTTGTATAGTTAGTGCACAACCGTAGCCCTGTGTGGTACAAGCAAAAGAGGGTACAGGAGTAGTTTTGTCCGCTTCGCACAAACCCCAACCCTCTCATAAAACCCGATATAAGCATACCTATAGTCTCCATTGTAGTTCCCTTTTTTGGTTAACCAGTTTTATGGTTAGGATCCTATAACCAAAAAAAGGAACTACAATGGAGACTATAGGTAGAGTAGGAACCCATGTAAAATCTAGATTCAACACTTGTAGGAGCCCTGTGCAATACCACTTGCAAGATCACTTCGTAACTAACTAGATTGTAAGTATAAGTAGGGTGACTCTACTGGCAACCTACTTACGAACTCTTTCAGGTTGCCCATAATCCTTGAATCCAAACCCAATGAAACCTGATAGAAACCCAGGCAACAACCCGCACATAACCCACTTTGTGCCACCACCCCAAGGCGTTGACACGGTAGCATCGGTGGGCGCAGCGGATGCGGGCTTCGACGAGGAGAAGCTGCGAATGAAACAAAAAGCCTTCATAACAAAAGGGTAGTATAGAAGCCAGAACGATGGCCAGTAACATTTTCTTTAGGGTTGCAATTCTATTGTAGAAGACTCAGAGCCCTATGTTAATTTGTAGTTCCCATACAGCTGCATTCTGGCCGGGCTGCTTGTGCGGCAACTGGCCTTGTGGCCTCTGGCACTTGTGGTGCCAAATGTGTGCCGACACAGGTGGACCAGAGTAAGGCCGGGCACCCATGTCTGTTACCTTCGAGGCCAACATGGTGTGCCACAGACAGCTGTGGAAGTGTGGGACGCCGCTGGCATTCGCACTTACAGCCAGTTGCTGTTCAGAGTGGCATCGGCACCAGGTGGACTCAGCCAAGCTTAAGTCCTTGCTAGAGTCTATGGTGCCGAAAGCAGACGATGCAGTCACGTCAGCCCGTGAATTGCTTACTTTTTAAAGGCAAGCAAGTTTTGTAGTCTCCAAGTTGAGGCAAAGTTTGGAAGCTCCGGCAGCGGAGCCCTCCCGTAGGCTGCCCACCCAAGAACTAGAAAGGGAGCCTCTTGGGGATTTGGCATCAGGGTACCTATAAAGGGTACCTTAATCGTTTTATACTGGTTCAATCTGGTTTACCAACAAAAGGCTCGAAGACGGACAGAGGTTCAGGGTTTCGGGGCTCAAGGTTTAGGGGTTTGGGGTTTCGAATTTCGGGGTTTAGGGGTCATGACAGCAAGACCTTCCGGGTTACCCTACGAGTCCATGTGCTTTTGGGGTAGGGGCCTGCATGATGATCCCTGGTAGAATGTACCTCCCAAATCCACCCACTTATTCAAGTCCCCAAGATATGCTTTGGGTTTCAAAGAGTCCTCATATGGATCCTTTTCGACCCAAGTATACGACGCAAGTACATGGAGCCTTAAAGCGACCGCGGTAAATACCTGAAGCCCTCAACCCAAACTTCAGTTTTTAGACCGGCTCGACAACACCGTCAACCTTATCCCGGCTTATACCCAAACTCAGCCCCAAAGCCTAACCCCGCATGTCTGGGCGCTTAACCCCAGATCCGTGACCCGTGTCCCTACACACTAGACCCTAAGCTTCTTAACCCCTAAACCCTGAAAATCTAAGTCCCTAAACGACCCTAAACCCCTTAGCCGTAACTCAAGCTTTCAGCTCTTCTAAAGTTTTTGGGACTGAGAGGCTTCCCCCCCAACCCNCCCCCCCCCCCCCCGCCTCAAGCCCTTATGGGTTCAAGGTTGAGGGATTCTGCAAATCCTCAGGCCTTGACTCCCCGACTCCCTACTCCCAGTGTCTTAAATCTTGCAGCTTCTTTGTCTTTTCCAGGCGAGAGCCCTGCAGAGCCTAGGAAGCCCCGTGCAAGTCGAAACCTCCCAAGCAGCCCCTGAACAGTGAGGCAAAGCACACCCTGAAACAAGATCTAGGTCGAAGCCCAAAACCCACCTCTAGAAAAAGACGCCGACACCCCAAACCCATAGCATCAGGAGTCGCTGCATAATTTCTATGCCGCTCAACAAGGTTTTGTGGCTTTTAAGGCCCCCCCGTCGCAAACATGGGGTTTTGGATTTACGACTTTCGGGTCTTAGGGTTTAAAGGGTTTCCTAGACGATTTGGGACAACTTGTAATTCCCCTATAACTGCAAACAACTCTGGGGGGCTGTTGAAATCGACACCCAATATGGTTCATAAAGGGTTTTTGTCAACTAAAGGGTTCAATTACCCCACGACCCGTAAGAAACGGCTTGAAGTTCGCCGCCAAGGTTCAGGGTTGTTGCTTTCAGATTGAGGGTCTGGGGCATAATGACCTGGGCTTTGGAGTACCATACTTTAATACTTTTTTCTTAAAGGAACCATTATGAAATAAAAGTTTATACTTTTTTCTCCCTGGTTACTTAAAAGCCCAGTGAAGGGGGTTGAAATGTCAGAATAGGGTATGGGGTATGTTAAAGTAGAATATGTTGAAATACGAAATGCATAATTTATATAGTTCCATTGAGGACTATAACGGGGTGACGATTAGCTACCACCTATTCCGACCCCAATATTAATGTGTTAACAATAAGGTTGCGGGTCAATGGCTTGTGTTTCGGGGCTTAGCTTCTCGGATATACAAGACAGTTTTAGGATGAGAGCTGATGATCGGTTTGCCAAAGGGCTCAAAAGCTTGTGCTGAGGGTGTATACGGCTCAGAGGCAACGCATGTAGTGCACAGAGGATGAGTTCAGATGCATGCATTACTTGGGCGATATTGTACCACGGACCCCTAAACTCCCTGAGCCCTAAACACAAAGACCCAACCCGAAGCCCAAACCCTCGACAATCATATGAACACCGTCTTGAAGCCCCCTGTCCAATTGAAGGCCCACGAAGCTCTAAGACCTCTTATCATAAGGACCCTTAGGGGGTTGGGGGGACGGGGAGTAGGGGACTATACTTCCTTAAATAGGCCTTGTTAAGTCCTTATTATTGGTATGAAGGGCCCCAACCCCCGTCCCCCCTACCCCCCTAAGGGTCCCTATAATCTTAACACCCTTTGCAAATCAAGTGGCCGATGCTCTTCTCCCTGCTAAAGGCCAACTCAAAACTCCGCGGCGGTTTCGCCAAGTTCCAGTCGCCGGAGCTCGCGCAGCAGGCATCCGACACCTTAATGATGAGAATGGGGCCTGGGGATATTATACACTAATGGTTACAAAGGGATTACAAGGGTTATTTGTGACAGCGAATTACCTATTCCTAAACCCTTCCAGAAACCTAAACTAAATGCTCCGATAATCCGTCAAACCAACGCTCCCAGGGATACTGCTACGGTTGATGGACAAAATCCTGCATTACCTAAGGACCCTAAACTATGGGAATTATGGTATATGCCTTATAATGGGTAATGCAGGATTTTGTCCATCAACAGTATCACCTAGTAGGGTTTAGGGCCTCTTATTTGCACCTGCAGAACCCACAAAAGGATGGTGTGCTCCAGTCCTGCTGATGGCACAGCCCAGGGTTTAGTGTTTAGGGCCCCTGACGTTAAGCAACGTTTTGACGGGTGTCGGAAACCTTTGAACCCGGGAGCCTTCACAGGGCCCGAGGCTCTCCATATTATTAACTAGTACTATTATTATTATTATTTCTATTATTATTAACATTATTCTCATTATTATTATTAGTAGTAGTAGTAGTAGTAGTAGTAGTAGTAGTAGTAGTAGTATTCTCATTATTATCACTATTACTATTACTGTTGTTGTTATTCTTACTACTAGTATTATTGTTATTGTTATCATTATGATGATTATTGTTCTTATTATTGTTAGTAGTATTTGATTTTGTTATTTTTCTTATTAGTCGTTTTATTCGTAGTGCTATTATACTTTTTCGTGTTTCAGTTACATTGTTGTACCTGTTACTGTTATTGCTGTTACCGTGAGTCTTAATATTTTGTGCGTGGTCTTTGTGTCTTAGTAAAATATTCACTGTATAATAATCACCATCATTGTCGTCATCATTACCATCACCATCCTCACTTACTAGGTTTGCTATGATCCTCGTTAAAGCTGCTGCTGTTACATTGCTATCAGTCATGGACCAGCCGTTGGATCCGGTACCAGCACAGCCGGCAGCTGCAGGCAGCAGCTCATGAACAAAGCATGGTGTGAGCATCTGGTTTAGGGCTTAGGCCGGGCTCAGGGTTTTAGGGTTCAGGGTATCGTGGATGCATCCTAGGCCAGCATGTTGTTGGTAGTGCGGCAGAACAGCCACCTCGAGATGGGAGCCAAACCAGGAAGAGAACGGCAGCAAGGTGTTCACGTTGGTGGACGTTCTGGATTCCGGCTGCGTGTATGATGTTGGCAGCACTGTACAACAATGCATGCTTGGCTTTCATGCTTTTTGTGTTCACATGCTCTTCATGTTTTCATGCACACCGTGTCCATGCCTGAACCCAGGGTGATCACCAACCCATGTGTCTTCAGTACTGTTTCTTAAAACTCTGCTTCTGAGTACAGACTACAGTGGAACATACCCCGCATCCTACCTACTCCGACAAACTATGAAGACCCTCTATATTGGATTGAATACAAGCCTAACTGCTAAACGGAGCTGGTTTCGGCGCCGGAGACCTCTCCATACCAAACAAGCCCTAAACCTTAAACCCCTTCGCCCTAAAGCCTTGCACCCTCATAAAGCTCTACACCCCTAAACACGCGACAGGGAGAGAGAGAGAGAGAGAGAAAGAGAGAGAGAGATATATATATAGGTATACATAACATAAATATATATAACATATATATATATATATAAATAGAAATGTATATATATATATAAATACTTATATGTACATACATACATACACACCCTCCACAGGCCTAAGCAACCTCGCCTAAAGCCTAGACCCCAAATCCGCCACCCCCCGTGCACTAAGCCCTTGTGAACACGAAGTTTCTTAAGGAATGCATAGTGTGCGGCCGGATGGCCTCTTAGGGTATGGGTTTGCAGATATCAGTGGCTAAGTTGCTTTGGGGTTTAAGTCTAGGGCGGTGGAAACGTATTCGGATGCACAAATTGAGTTGTGCTTCGGCTTGAAAAAGGTACTCGGCTGTGGCTGGCATGCTGCAAACAGATATCAATACGGTTTGTATTGCCGGCCAGCAACCTACATAGTGGGCTGCTTTTCCTAAAGCCAAATCGACCTTATAACACATTGAACCCAACAACCTTAAATCCTAAAAGCCCGAACCGAAACCGTCGAAGTCTGCATAGCTCACCGTAGCTGACGGGGCTCTGGGAGATAGTCCACGCAAGCTTGGAGTGTGAAAGACAAGCCCTAAACCCTAAGTTGTAACCCATGAACCCTAGACCCCAAACCGCAATCCATACACCCTACAGCCCTAAAGCCTTAAGCCATAAATCAAATTTTGCGATAAATCCTGAAATCATTGATGCGAAAGGCCGTTGAGGTCGCTACTGCTGAAGGGATCCCGGCGGCCATGGCCAGGAGAGACGCCTGTAGAGTTTAGGTTTCTGTTGCTCCATCTTCTCCTACTACTGCTATCATTACATGAACGCATTTTCTGTTAATTACTACTCCTCCTCCTGCTGCTACTGCGACTGAGACCATGGCTGCGGCTGCGGCTGCGCTGTAATTTCTAATTGTAGTTCGTCGCCATTGATCTAGTTCGGTTTTTGACTTCGGTTGGGCATAACCAATGGTTGGGATGACAACGAGTGTAACAGCGGTTGTTGCAGGGTTGGCTCTTTACGGTCCCGTAAGGGTGTTAGACAAAGTCTAGGGCTTTAGAGTTCAAGTGCTTAGAGTTTAGGGTCTGTGGTTTAGGGATCAGATTTGATTCGGGCTCTAGGGATTAGAGGTCGGCTTGGGGAGTCCAATCCCCGATCAGACGACTTATGACATACCTGTGACCAAGGGGTGCTCCGGCGCCGGTGCTGCAATGACCCATAGCGGGCAGAGCCCTCGAAATCATGTATTCAATTTTGCACTAAACCTTGATTTAGAGTGGCTCCACGCCCAATGTATGCATCTGAGTGCACAGCCGCATGCCATGTTCCCCCAGTCTTTAAGTCCCCCGAACAGCAACGACCCTCGCAGCAGGGCCCACTGTCGCGCAACTCTCCTCCCAACTACGTACGAATAACCTCCTCGAAATACCTTAATTCGAGCATTCATCTTCCTTCGGAGCGGTGCTACATGGTTATACCGACCGGGTGATTACAGACATCATTGTTACACTGGATCTAAGGGACTTCTAGTAGCCCCCAAACTCTATAATGGAGCCACGGGGCCCAGTTAGACTGCACCGCCCTACATCCTCGAAACCAAAAAGCTCTGAGGTTTAGGTCTTGGGGTCAGGGCCTAAAACCTAAACTCTATACCCTTGTTCCACCCTAAATAACCCTAACCTTAAACCCTAAACCCTAACCCTAAGCTCAACGACTCTAGAGCGTCTAATCCCGAAATCCCCAATTTAAGAAGCTTCAATGAAAACCCTCCAAGTATGCATTAGAACAGGGGGGCATATTAATTATCCGATAATTATTTAAGGATTATAGGGGGGGGCCTGAAGAAACAACGGTGGATTTTGCAACAGCCCTAAACCGAGTCCGGTCGTGCCAGGACAAGTATGCAGTCATCGTAGCAGGCTCGGGGTGCTCAGATGTCGGGAGTTCCGGTGGTGAATAAAGAAGCCGGAACAGTCAGTAACACACCCAGAAATCATATTTTCATTCAGGCCTGCTATAGTACAGGCTCCTTACGGGGGGAGGTGAGGGAGTCCTGAGAAAGGAGTCTGGGGGTGGTTTTCGGTGTTTTGGGGTTCTAGTAGGGCTTCAGGGGATAGAGAGCTCAGGGTTGAGGGTGTCTGTTTTTGTGTTTTGGTGGGGGCTTCCGCTTATATTGAGTAGGGCTTGGTTGCGTTGGTGAGCATGCAGTGGGGCGGATCTTCTTGGGAACTCAGGTCTATGATGCTTCGGTGTGTGTCAGGGTTTGGGGTTTAGGGTTAGGCTTTGTATGCAATGTTTACTAGTACAGTACAACATACAGGCCCAGACCTAATCTGATTGTTCAGGCCGCTGTATCAAGCACTTTGCCTCCAAGTCTTTGTGAGTGTCCCAGAAAAAACTTTAACAAGCAGGTTGTATTTAGAATGACATCTTCCTAGCTTTTCCGCGATCGAGGTGTGTAACACTGGTTTTGCGCAGCCAGCTACACACCAACGAGACCGGGCAGTGGGTTTCCATGTTCTGAGTTCCGAAGCGGAGTTCCCTGTGCCCGCATTCGCTTTCGTTGTCTTGACTCGTGAGAGAACTGGCTTGGGTATTCTGGAATATGCGGGCATACCGTACATGATCGTTGTCGACGACAGCATTGACATTGTAAGCCCCCTGACCCTTTAAGTAGAATGTCTGTTGTTATTCACACGTGGCCTGTCTTTGTCCATGTCGAAGTTTCGATTTTCTGCTACATCTGATGCCTAGGTCCCTCAGCAGGGGGGCCTGTTTGTCCTTGCTAATTGCTGGGTTTCCGCGCTAAAACCGAATCGTGGGAGCATTGGTGCCATGTCAATTGCAGGGATACCGGGAAAACAGAGATGCAAATTTGTACTTATCGATCCCTGCACCAGGACGGGGTGGCTTCAGAAGGGTAAACGGGAAAACCCTCAGCTCTAAACTCTAAGCCACTGAACTCCTATAAACCCTTACAGGGTCCTTGTAGCCAAGAGGCCTAGGAAGGTTTACGACGCCCAACACAAGGCTAAGCCACAAATCCATCACCAAAGTGTTCCGAGCGAAGAGGTATTTCCTCAAACAGCTTCGGCAAAAGCTGTCGCCTTCACTGCCCGACCTTCGACACGCTGGCAGCGAGCAAGAAAAAGACCTAGGTACCTAGACCCTCCATCTACCCTCTATTAGACCCTAAATGCCTCTTATTTGGGACCATATATTTTGAGGGTACAAAGAGGGTTCTGGTAGTTCTCCAATTTTGAGTCCCTGTTTGGGTTCCCCAGCTAAGATGCTACAAAACGACCCTCGAAGAAACTCTGACCTGCCACCGCCATGTGCCTATGGTATGCCGGAAGAATGGAACGATAACAGTTGATGCGAAAGCACTGATAGCAGAGCTGGCAGGAAGAACCCTCATCATGGATCATCATGGCAATAGCAGCAGAAGTAGCAGCAATGGGTAAACTCGAGCGTACGTTTGATTACCCAGAACCACAGGAAGCTTCGCATCGGCAGCTACGGGAATCACCGTGACTGCAATACTGAATAGAAAACGATATGTAAGATTGCAGTGTAGCAGCTGGACTAGCAGTAGCAGCCATCCCTGCCATAATATACCAGTAGTGTTGAAGCTATGCTTGCTTAACCCCTCTGGGACATGGCTGCGGCAGCCAACTTCTTGAACCCTCTAAGAGAGCATCATGTCCAAGCTTCGCCGTGTCCTGCGATCCTTGCGAAACCCTGCAAATCCCAAACCGGCCCAATCCCCAAACTGTAAAGCCTAAGCTTGGATCTGCAACCCGGGCTCCCTTGTTGCACTTCTCCGTTCCGTCTTTTTCCCAACCCCACCCAAGCCTGAAAACTATTTCTCCCATTCCTCGGTGTCTCGTGATCGGAGCCCATTCCATGCCAGAGCAACTTGTGAACATCAGTATGACAGCCTGCTTAATATGAAAAGTGTTTACATCAAGGCATTTTTGTCTTCCTTTACCAACGAACCCTCCTCTGATTTTTATGCCCATACTGAAGGCATGACAGGATTTTGGGCTTTTCGTTACATCTTCGGCCTCTTCCCATCGCGGGCGTGCAAATCTCCCAAGCGATGCAGTCGTTTAGTCACCATGATGCCATGCCCGAGACTCAACCGTTCGAGTATGAGGGCCTTAACAATTGGAATAGGGCTTGTGGGTACATGATTCTAAACCCTAAACCCTAAACCCTAAAATACTTTCTTGATAAGAAGGAACCCCCAGGACTAGTCTCACTAATTGTTGAGGCTTCTACAGGTTGTTTTATGGGTTTTTGCATCTGTGTAGTCTTTCTGTCGGGGTTTTTGGTTTAGGGTTTAGTTAGGGTCTGCAGAAGGCGGCTTCCTTCAAGTATTTCAGAGAGATCTTTCTTCTTGCTAAGGCGAAGGCTTAGTCCTTTGAGAAAGTGCAGGGAACAGGGGTGTCTAAAAAAGGTGTTGTAGGACGTATGGGCATCTTGTGAATCTGATAAACCGGTGTAGGTCCCTGTGTTTCGACAGAGTTCAGGAGGCTTCACAGATGTTGCTCAGGGCTTGAAGGGGTTGATTCGCTTCCTGTTGGCACTGCAGTAAAGAATACCCTAAAATTCAGCAATGTCTCCGAATGACCTATAGACTGTGCGGATCTTGTCCACAGAGAACCTCGGGCAGATATGTTGTGTGGCTTCAAGTGTCCGGTTAGTTTCCGCGGCAAGCCCTGAAGAAGCCTGAGAAGCCTCACATAGAGGTCTCAATCTCACGTCTTGCGGCTTTTGGTTGTATTTACAGTGTTGATATTCCACAACACCCTATTGTAAATATCAAGGTGTTAAGGCGCGGTTATTCATTCCTCGACACTCAACCGAAGGCTATCAAGCTTCTCAGCAAGGCTAAGACTTCAGTAGAAGAGGACAAAGACTGTTTAGGGGTTTAGTTTAGGGTTTAGGGTTTAAGGCCCTTTGCGGAATCCTAAACCCTAAACCCTAGGTTTTGGGGTTTAGGATTCAGGGATCCAATCTGCATTTTGCTCGCTCCGAGTTCCGCAAGGAACGGTCAGGGTTCCAAATATATCTGCCTTTAACAGTCTTGATCAAAGTACTCCCTGTTACGTATGACCTCATTACCTATTCCTCATCGTTCACGGCCATGAGAGTAGGGACCAGTAAAGGAACCTAGTTAAGAGAAATTTGGGGACTGTTGAAATCGACACTTAGTAAGGCTCTACACGGAGCCCTTTCGAAGATCTTGGAGCACGCCCATTATCAAGCCGGATCCCTCAGCTTTCAGGGGTTCAGAATTTGCAGCATGTTATGTGGGTGGTTGTCAAAACTATGGTCCCTTTTTGGGGTCCCTGTTATAGTACGGCACCTAATATTTAGGGTACCCAAAAAGGGACCATAATTTTGACAACTACCCATGTGTGTCTTCAAGAGTTGTGTTGCGTTGATAGTTTTCTCGGGTTTTGTGATGGGCTTATAGTTGCAGGATGCCTTGCCCATCTAAGTGTATGCCACCCGCCACGCCCCCCACTGCGGGATTATCTGTCTTAGGATCTCAACCCCAAGACTAGGATATCCGCCGCAAGATTTTAATCTAAGTTACCATCCCAGGAGCAATTCTTGCAACTATCTGAGTGCTACATTTCTAACTAGGCAAGGGCATCCTCGTAGAATTGGACTCAGAGTTTGCGGTTATGTAAGGGTTAGGCATTCGCTTTAGCTTCTTGGATTCTCGCATCATGTTGTAACTACAACGTACATGTATCAAACAACCGTTTTGAGATTCCGTTTTCATTATGCTTATGCGTCTACATGTTTCAATCGCAGTGGTTTGCCAATACTCTGTCTATATAGGTGTAAGTACTCTACCTGCATCGACAAGCTTGCCCGCACTTCGTTCTCTTTACAGAGTCTGATTCCAATTATGGCAAAGGTGATTTCAGAGTCTGTCGCTGTGCCAAGTCCAAAAAGCCTCCATCCTTTAACGGACAGGGAGACCTGGTTGCATGTTGTGTTGATTTGTTTATTGTTGCGCTGCTCTTTGCTTGCTTGCCAAAATCAATAACTCACACAGGGATCCTCAATATACGGTTTAGGGTTTTACCCCAAATTAAGGCCCATGTAGCACCCGTCCCAAACTCTAAGTTCGGAACCCTGTACCCCAAACCCCCACACCCCCAAAAGCCCTAAACGGCTCTACTTGAAGGGCAGGGGACTTAGTAAGTAGGTTATAAGTAGAGTTATAAGTGCCCTAAATGGAGTTACCCTGGTTATAACCCTACTTATAACCAACTTGCTAAGTCCCCTGCCCTTCAAGTAAACCCTAGCACGCTGCCTCCCTAGGCCCGGGGTGGCAGCAGCACACTTGACCCTCTGCAGCTGGGGCAGCCCCGATGCACAGCATCGGAACCCAGAGAGCCCGGGAGCCTAGTAAGCTATATAGGGGTTGAAGCTATTAGTACATAAATGCATATAGCTCATTATATATTAGTCCCCCCTTTTAGTCCCGATCTCATAGCCAGTATAGGGCTTAGGGTCTTGGGCTGAAGCCTGAAACCATACCCCTAAACCTTCATCTTTACCCCCGAAGCTCCAACCCAAAGCCTACCTCTACAGTAAACCCCATAAAGTTGGAAACCGGATGAAGGCCAAATAGTGCTGGGATTCCCTATACATTGCCCTTATAAGGATTGAGGCTATGGGGTTTCCAACTTTTGGGCTTCTACTGAAATGCTGGCAGGCTGTTCCTCCATCCCACATTTCCTCTTACAACACTCCCTGTCGGCCAGGTTGATGGGTTGTAGCATGTTGTAGGCACAGGGCGGCATTCCCAATTCACGAAGACTGTGCAGACTAGAACGCACACGGAAGATATCACTGAAAAGAGGAGCCGGTCTTCAGAGGGAATGCAAGAAGAGCAACAACATGTCCGATCAGTGTTGTCCGTGCTTTTGTTCGGTGTGTGGGTAACATAGCCATAAAGGTAGAGAGGGTCACAAAAGCTGAAAAGGCGGTTGTTGTTGCTGATGCTGTTCTATTTGGCTGTTGGTTGTGGGTCGTTGGTTGTTGGTCGGTGGTTGGGGTTTCTAGGTTGTTGCTTTTTGTTTTCTAGTTCTTGGTTCTTGGCTGTTCATCAAGGCTTACATTTATACCCTAGTAAACCCTGAATTCCTTGTAGAGCCGGTAAAGAAACACTTCAAAGGAGCCCAATTCTACTTACGAATGCCCTGTCTCTGATATCTGCTTTGTTGGTTCCGAAGGCCTCGGCTTCGACAAATGCCGCTTCCGGGGTCGACCCCCAGAGGATCTGACGCGCGTCGCCGGGGCCCAAGGGGACGTGCGCGGTCCAAGGGAGCTTATGCCGGTTGCTGTGAGAGTTCCTACAACGGTTCCTGTAAGGGTTCCTTTAAGGTGAAGGGCCCCAATAATGGAGCTACAAAACGGGGCTGCTACAAGGGTTCCTAGAAGAGGCCTTTGTAAAGGGCTTGTATAAGTTCCTGGGTGTGTTCAGTTCAGCGCCGTGAATGCGCACATTTATCTTCATATCGTTTTCGAAACCATTCGCAAAACCAAGTACTCAAAGCAGCACCATCGAAACTTTGATAACTCCATTGCTTGCCCCGAAGCCCCGGGAAGGTGAGTGGAAACGAAAGTTACTGAATCCTACACCCTACACCCTCGTTTAAGACCTTGTCCCAATTGTATTTCGAGCATCGAGCAGCCTCCATGACGCCAAACGACTCCCCACCACTCGAGCCTAATGTGGTATCCCGAATTCATACCAACATTATTCTCGAGGGTTCCTGATGCAAGCTGCCCTAAAATATACACCCCCAAGCCCGAACTCTAAACCGAAACCCCGAGCCCAAGACCACAACTACGTCAACCCCTGAAGCTTCTATTGCAACTTCCCCAACGACCCACCAAAACTCAAAACCCCAAGTCGAACCTCAAATTCCTCTGCCTCAAAGCCTTCACTACCTAACAGAAGTCCCCGAACCCGCTCTTAACCCTCTAAGTTTAGCCCCGCACCTACTAAACCAAAGCCTATAGATAGACTACTATAGACCCTACAGGCCCTCAAGCCCTTAATCCTGAAACCCCTAACCTCTTAAACCCAAAACCTAAAACCTTAAAGCCCTAATCCCTAAAACTCCGAAACCCCCAAAACCCTAACGCCCTAAAATCCTCTACCACTAAGCCCTGAACCTTTACAGTACCCCTTGTCTACAACCCCTAAGCCCTCACAAACCACCCCCAGACTCCCCAAGTGCCAACTAGGCTGGCCTTCCTTCTGGTGGCCCCGCAAAGCGGGACTACCTGACGAAGTTCACGGCCGGGCTGTTGTTGGGGGGCTTTGGGTTTAAAGGGGCTTAGGGGTTTAGGGTACCCTAAAACTCCTTCAGGGTTCAGCACTTTAGGGCTCGAGGGGCGTTGGGGTTTAGGAGCTACAGATTTCAATCCGAGGTTCCGGGGTTGCGAGGGTTTCGGGTTAGGGTCGAGGGCTTAGGGTTAGGAAAGGTTCTTTGTCTGACAGAGCGGGATGATTCCATCCTATCCTGCCATGTTCCTTTGTGGAGTCTGATCGTGGCCACACTTACTTGCACGATCGTTTGAGATATGGTTATACCGTTTACCTCTACTGCAATACCAAGTCTGCGAAGATAGTGTACACACATAGAAAGCAGGCAATCCGAAACTCTCTCTCTCTCTCGCCCTTTCTCTCTCTCTCTCTCGCACTCCCTCGCTCTCTTCCCCATGCCTCTCAGTCTCTCCTAAGCCGTGAACCCTAAACCCACCCCCCTGCAAGGCTCCAAGCCGAAGCTCCCCGAAGTACCTCCTGGGATTTTATTGAGAGGGTCTATATCTTTAGGGGTCCCCTTTGGGGTACCCTAAATACTAGGTGCCGCATTATATTAGGGATCTAAACCGGGACCATAATTTTGACAACCACCCATATCTTTAGGGGGGCCCCTAATCCTAACTGCTACTACCTCTAGCCGCTGTCAGAAGCGAGATGGTCATGTTCGTATGGACGTGAAAGCCCCTCCGGAGCCGCTGAGACATGGGAAATTTGAGGATTCCCGGTTCAGAGATTCTGCATCTGCAGGGCTTTAGGGTTGGTTTTTTCGAGTTTAGTCATTTAGGACCAGCTTGGGTGTGGGGNGGGGGGCGGGGTACGACCGCCATGGAGGTTCTTGCTGTTGGTGACACCCTTGGTTTCGAGATTGCCGTCCTTATTACTATATGCTTGAGCGTGATTGTAAACTCAAGTCGAGAACGTCCGTCAGAATTGAGAGTTAAGCTCTGCAGGGTTGGGTAAAGCAGTCTGGTAATGATGATTGTTAGTTGGGGCCGGTAGACTTTTCATGTTAGCATGTAGCTTGCTACTGCTCGTGGTTGTTTGCAGTGTTGGTAACGTCGTTCTTGCATGTTACTCTACCAACACCCTCATTCTTGATCACGACCATTGCTATTCCTGCGGCTAGTTGTGTTACTGGTCCTGTTGGCAGTCATACATTTATCGTCATCGCGGCGGTGGCTAGATACGACTTTCCTTAGTACCTGAAATCCCAGGGTTTCAAGGTGTGATTTCTAGGGCTCATGGCCTGAGAGGAAGCACAGTCAATGCCACTGAATTTGCTAGCAGATCAGCTTATCCGAGGAGTCCAGTTACCTTTTGAGCAGTAAACCCTAACGCCCTAAACTCTAATTTGATGGTTCTTATAACAAAGTATCCTCCCCTAAAGACTGCATTACTCGAAACCCTGAGCTTCGGAGTTGCAGCTCGGCATCGCGATGATGCAGCGAGTCTTGCAGCCCCGGAACCCTGATCCGCGAAAATTACCGCAGATAACATGCAAGCGAAGTTACGGTAACATGATTAAGGTTGTATAAGGTTCCTACGACAAGGTTGTATGGGTTTTTGTCGGGCTTACATCATGATACCCTTAATCGTGAATGGTTGGCGTCCGCCTCGGCGCGGCCGCAGCCGAGGCGAGTAAATAGCATAGGTGCTTCAGGCTTCTAGATCATGCACCACCTTGCTTAATTTGGGGTCTCCTCATCATAATTACATAGTAGGGCTATGCGAGCCCTTGTTTTGAAGGATATATACTGGGAAGCCTCGACTTCTCAGCTTCCAGAAACGGTGAAGCCTATACAGAAGAGCCGGGCCGCCATAATTCCTAACAGGGGTTCATCTTTCGTGAGGTGTAATAAGGGGGTTCTATAGGTGCAATTAAAATACGGTCTTGGGGTACGGGCATATAGGGGGTATACTACTGCTCACTGTTCCTAAACTCTACAGGGGTGAGGGTTTAAGCCGCTTCAGCTAAGACCCTACAGTCGGGCAGCTTCTGCTCAGGTTCATCCTCTCCCGAGCAAGATGGCAGACGATGAAGTTCCTTGGTGCATGGTTAAACGGTTAAACGTTTACCCTAAAGCCCGAAGGCTCGAAATGGCCCAAACCCCTCATAATAGAATGCTCTTTGGGTCACCAAAGCCTTTTTAATAGGAGTCCTTAGAGCCTTAGGGTTAGGGTTCTGTGACCCCAAGCCTCTGCTACCCCAAGTTGAAATTCAAGACCCCGCGTTCGGGAGCCGGCCTGGAGCTGGAAAGCCTAAACCTAGACTGGGTTCGTCTTCAGGGGTTTTATTTAAGTTGCTCTAATGGGGCTCTAAAGTAAGTATAGGTTTCCTTGGTATAGTAACTGAAATTATATGAACAAGAATCCAGTAGATTTCAAAGGGGTTCCTTAACATGATTCCTTCTATATGTCCTGAAGGTAGGTATTTTGGGGTTAAGGTGTGCCAAAAGTCCGATACAGCCCACGGAACACAGCAAGTGATAGGAGAGCTTCTCTGCTAGCTCCTCATGTATGTAAGTCTGTATATGCTTTCTGTGCGCATGGGTCCTTGTGTACATGCGTATCTACGTATTTAGAGCTAGGTAGGTAGACATGGATGCTTCTTTTGGGAATCTATATCCTAAACCCTAAACCTTAAACTCTAAGCCCCTAAACCCCTAAACCCTAAACCCTAAGCCCCTAAACCCCTAAATCCCAAACCCTAAGCCCCTAAACCCCTAAACCCTAAGCCCCTAAACCCCGAAACCCTAATCCCTAAACCCTAAACCCTAATATCTTCAACAGGTACGACATGAACTGGAGCGCCTACAACGACCCCCCGAGGCTCGCGCTTGATCGGCGGCTGTTGGAGTTCCGGGTTTCGGGTTTGGTTGCATACAGGGTTTGGGGGTTTAGGGCTCTTTAGGGTTGAGGTTTTAGGGTTTCGGGTTGAGGATGTCCGAGACTATTTGGAGGTTCATGGGTAGTTATAAGTCTAAGTGGGGTTGTAAGTAGGGTAACTATAGTTATAACCCATATTAGGGGACTTGTAGCTCCATTTATAAAAGTATTTGAGGTTCATGGAGGGCCGTGGCTATCAATCCGCAGACCCGAAACCCTAAACTCCAAACCTCAAGTCCGTAGTAGGATGAGCCTATGTTGGGTACCTCTGCGACATGTTGTTCTTCAGGTGGAGAAGGGCCCATGAAAAAAACAAACAAAAAACACTCAAGTCCTAAACCTGATAGAGGCCCCGAATCCCAAGCCGTTCAAGCCCTTGGCCCAGTAGCTTTGAAGCTGTGTCCGAGCGTGACTTGTAAATCCCTGCAGAACCATGTAAGACCCTCTACCTCAAGACTTTCAGCAGGATCCCAGGGAGTTGCAGGATTCAAGGTCTGGACTGCGTCTACGGGAGCATTCCAGCGTATCGGTGCGGTTTTCGATCTTGGGGTTTTGTGGTTAGACAGGTAGAGGGGGTGAAGGAGGACGAGGACGAGAACGAGGACGCTGGTGATATAGAACAACTGGCTTGGCCGATGTATCCCCCAACCCGAGAAAGCCTCATAGCACAAAAGCCCTGCACCCTCGAACCAGGCAGCTACGTAGGTGCCGCAGGGTCACCTGGTGGCTTAGGATTGATTGCTGATGGGGTGGAAGTATCCACTCAGATCGAACTTGAGCGAACCAGACGTTCTCCTCTAGCCAGACCTGCAAAAACGCGATAAGATGTGATGAGGGTTGCGAATTTCGGAAGACCGGTCGCGTTCTCCTTCGAGTTCTGAAGTGGCTTCCTCGGTTAGGCGTCGGTAGAGTCGACGGTTTGGGGTTTAGGGTCACGGAGACATGGGTTTCGTGTTACTTAAGAGCTTTCCAGGGTAGCATTTGGGGTTTATATAGCGGCGCTTGTGGCCTTCGGGGTATATAAGAGCCCATCCTGTGGTGTCAAGGCGGCAGGTCCTACAAACACCGTTCACCGATCCCTAACATGAAAGCCCTGAGCAAATCGCAGACCGCACCATGCATCCGACCTCACGGGCTATGCGAAGCTCTACTTGGGATGATTGGGCTGCAGTGCTGCAGGCTCGGGCTGCGCTAGAAGGGTCTATCAGTCTATGGGTTCAGGGTTTAGGGGTCTGAGCAATTCCCTTAGGGCCTTTGGGGTTTGGGGTGCGGTAGAAGGGTCTGAATAATTCATAAGAGTATTCATGGCGACTTTCTGCAGGACAACATACTGCAAGGCCCTGTTCTACCGCAAGGCCCTGTTCTATCCTCCCTGGTGCTTCTTGACTGTAGTGTAGGGACGCCTTGTTCACAGGTTCATTGAACTATATGCTAACAACGGGCCCCTTGATTGGCTTTGGGAGAACAAACGGACCCAATGAATTCGCTCCGGATTTCTGTGACAGAGGGACGGGCTTATGGCAAAACAAAGGCTTGACAGTGTGTGTTTTGCAGACACCCTACATCCCGAAACCCTACCGCGACAATACTGTAGCACTCGAAGCCCCATGCCTTCAAGTCCCTACGGCTCTGACGCCCCAAAACATCGAAGACCAACCCAACTAAGCACTACATCCCCGAGGCCCTCTCTGAATTTTGCACAGAGCACGAGATCAATTTAAATTCCCGGGGTGTCAAAGGTACAGCACATGGTTAATGAAGATGGTTACGGGGCGTTGCAGGCTCTTTGATTATGAAATACACTCTAGATTGTAGTGGGATCCTGATTGCTTTAGCCCCACCTCCCTCTGTAAGGACTTATAAACAGAACTCAGAATACAGACTAAATATTGCAGGTTTCTTAGGGTCCAAGTAAACGCTGAACGGGCTGATTCTTAGGTTGTTTCGTTTAGTTTGTAACTAAGGGGTGGACTTAGAATCGCTGGTGACCATAACGTTGCTTTACACTTCCACAATCGGTGTCAGGGTTTCCTGATCTTCGGGTTGAGGATAGGGTTACGGGTGTAGGATTCAGGGTTGCAGATTTTTAGGATGGGGGTTAACTTAGTAGCTGAGTGGATACACTTTAGACTTTTTGGGATAATATTCGCCTCTATAAAACTAAAAGCGTACACTTTTGGGGGCTTATGAACTCAGCAACTGAATTAAAGAAGGGTCGAGGGCCTTTGGATATGGGGTTGACTGCGGAGGTCGAGCGTGCGTTGGGGTCGGGGTGTTCTCAATGTCAGAAGTACAGATTGATTATCAAATTATAGTTGTACTCCAACGGCTTGCGCACTAAGGAACCCAAATGCCGGAACCTCCCTAAACCCTGAACCCTAAAACTAGAATGCCCAGCGCCTTGCACCCTCTTTGCGCAGGCATTGGGTTTCTGATCGCAACCGCGGCGGCACCTTTGGCCAAATGGGTCGTGAAGTCACTTCCTAGCAGGTCGTAGCATTCGACTTCTTGCGGAAACATGTCTTTGCAGCTGCAGAAATTTCAACAACCTTCAGCAAAGAACCAGAAGTTCGACTTTGCTGAACCACCCTAGGTCCGTAGGCAAACAGAGTCGAGCCTCCAACCCAATGTTGCGTTCTGCGAGAAGAAGTGGCGCTCCCATGATTATAACCCAGGACCTTCCTTGCACCTCAAATAGCTGTATATGGCCCCTATTCATAGGTCCTAAACCCTACCTATAGTCTCCATTGCAGTTCCTTTTTTTGGTTAACCAGTTTTATGGTTAGGATCCTATAATGCAGATTTGGGTTAATCAAAAAAGGAACTACAATGGAGAGTATAGGTAAACCCTAAATGGAGGGTAGTTGGGGGGTCCAGGACAGTGGGAGCCTCCCTCTCAAGGCCTCTGTTTAATCGCATCTTCCGGCGGCATTCGCTCGTGGCCGTGATTGATGGCCGGCCACTCCTGCCCGAAGCAAAACAGCGGTGTAGGGTAAAGTTTAGGGCTGTAGAACTTTAGGGTCTCAGGGTTTTAGGGTTTAGGACGCCCATGTGGTATCTGTTTTGAGTAGACATCCTTTTGCACCTCCGGAGCTGTAGCCATTCCCGTTTTGTATGCGGGCAGTAACACTTGGCATAATATCCCTGATAGTGATCCATATCGTAACCCGTATTGTGGTTCCTGCATAAATAATATAGGGCCTGAAGAATTATAAATAGAATTGCTGAGGGTTCCCTAACGAAATGTAGAATACCATGTTCCCCGAGACAACTACTCAGGCCCCTGTATCAAGCCAACAAGTACTCCCTTGTAGAAGCCTTACAGGAGCTCCGAAAGGAACGGTTTAAAGGAGCACCGTAATGTAGGAGCCTTAATAATTAGAACAGGGTTTTGGGGGTTCCGGTTTTTTAGCTATAGCATAATATGCCCTCAAACCTATTCTAATTATTAAGGCCCCTACATTACTACAGTGACTTAGGGCAGGGCGGAAGGGCTGCCCACCAGAAGGGAAGCAGAGCTTATTGGCTGCGGAGACACCAGCTTCGAAAGGACCAAACGCTTTCCGAAAGGGTTTGGGGTTTAGGGCTCCAAGGTTAGGCGGCTTAGTTTTTGGCGTCAGGTTTCGTAATCTTACATCCAAAGCAAGAGTTTCTGCTGTTCTCTGTCGGCTAAATGCACGTATAGGTTGCCATGAGTACGAATGACAGGGGCTCAAGACTTATCGAAGAAATCGTTGGTCCTGGGAGTTTTTGTCAGTCTGACGATGGCAGCCGGATCAGGAGGAGGAAGGAGCCTTCCAGCGGCGGAGTTCAGGATTAGGCTTGGGTCGTCCCCGGAACAGGAAACCTCAGACCCGAAGCCTGGAGATCCAAAAACCCTAGGGTTTTGGGGGCTGATACCAAAAAAGGGGGTTCATAAGCTGCTATTTGGGTAAATACGCAGACCCTGTACACCCTAAGGCCGAAAGCCGAAGTTGAGCCCCTACATTTACCAATACTATTTTGGTGGTTCTTTATTATGGTTATAGTATAATATTCCCCCCCCCCAAAGCCTATTCTAATCATTAAGGCCCCTATATTATAGAGCCCTTATAGTATCCCTCAACCCTTATCTAGAGCCCTTTAAAGGAACCCTATTCCTAATGATTAAGGCCCCTTATCTCCCCGAGCCCGAGATGCGAGAGCCTGAGTCTAAGCCTTCAGCCTCGCAGTCCCCCAGCCGTTCATGGGGAGTTATAAGGGTTCCTTTAAGGGCCCCTTTAAAGGGATCTATAGGGATTCTATAAGGGGTATAGGGTTTAGGGCCTACTTGGAGGTTCATGGGGAGTTATAATTGGGGCTGTTAGTAAGGTAACTATAGTTATAACCCATATTAGGAGACTTATGATATAACTACCCATGAACCTCCAAGTAAGGTCTACTTTTTAGGGTTTAAGTTATAGAGTTTTCGGGTAAGGTCTACGTTTTAGGGCTGTGGTTTTAGGGCTTTAGGGGTTTAGAGTTTTTAGGGTTTAGGGTTTTAGGGTTAAGGGCTTATGTAGGATTTTAGGGTTGAGGGGTTGAGGGTTTTAGTCGTTTTAATTTTTAAGGGTATAAGGTTTCATGCTATTGTGATCAATGATACACCCACAAGGCCCATTAGAGAACACTGAGGAAATTAACGGCGTGCTCCAGTATTTTCTTCCCAGATACTTTCTTTAAACATTCCGAGCCCCACAATAATACAAAAAGCAACCCCATGAAAGTACCAGAACGAAAGCAGTATGGCAAACCCAAATGAAAAGCACCTATCAAACCACTGAAGAGCCTAAACCCTGACCCGTAAAACCTATCACCTAAACCCTAAACCCCTAAACCCCTAAACCCCTAAACCCTGAACCCTTATCCCGTATCCCCTAAACCCTAAACTCCTCAACCCTGCCTAAACCCGTAAACCCTGAACCCTAGAGCTATCACCTTGAAGAACCCTGGGCTTGAAAAGGGCGGCACCACTGATCCGACTGCTTGGGCGCTTGCCTCCCCGACGGGAGCCGCTGGCACGGGCTTATACCGTTTAGGGCTGTGGGGTTCAGGGTTTAGTAGGGTTTAGCATTGAGGGTTAAGCTTAGGGTTCAGGGTTGTGGTTTCAGGGTTTAGGGCTTCGGATTGAAGGTTTGGGCTTAGGGCTTCGGATTTGGGGTTCAGGAATGAAAGGCTTCAGGGGTTTAGGGTGCATGGATGTGTTTAGGTCTTGGGGGAGCAGGGGGGGGGGCGAAGGGTTCAGGGTTGACAGTTGAAGCTTTGGGATTGAGATTTGAGGAAGTTGGGTTTCCCAGAGACTCCAATATCCCTTAATTAAGGAAGATACCGTAAATCATCTTATTATAGATCACTTTAGATTATAGAGCCCTTGGGGTTATAGGGCTCCTTTAAAGGGGTCTATAAGGGTTACTATAAGGGATCTATGAGGGTACTATAATTAGGGTTCCTTTAGAGGGGTCTATAAAGGCTACCATGGTCCTCCCTTATAGAACCCTTATACAGTAAACCCCATAAAGTTGGAAACCTGATTAAGGCCAAATAGCGCCTTAAGGATTGAGGCTATGGGGTTTCCAACTTTTGGGCTTCTACTGCAGATCACTTTAAAGAACCCTGGAGCCCCCCAGTCCTGGAAGAAACGTTTCGCCACGGCTCCGGAAATCCGGAGACCGCGGCCCTGAACAGCGGGGGGCTTCGATTTTTTGAGGATTTAGTTTCTATGTTTTTCGGGTTTAGGGTTTATTTAGAGATTTTTTGAGGATTTGGTTTAGGGTTTAGGGATTTAGGGGCTTAGAGTAAAGTTGAGAGCTGCAAGGAATAAGAGAGTTGCCGTGAGTTTTTGTGTTTGTGTCTGTTGGGGTCGTAGTGACTTGGGCCCTAGGCCCTAATTACTATAGGGGCTTCAATGGTTATTTACCAATACTGTTTTAGGGGTTCCTTACTATAAGTATAGCATAATATACCACGAAACCCTATTCTAATTTTTTCAGGCCCCTAGATCATGGAGCCCTTATAGTATTCCTTATAGTAACCCTTAGATAGAGCCCTTTAAAGGAACCCTGTTCCTAAGTATTAAGGCCCCTATATTAAACCCTAAACCCCAAACCGTAAGACTTAAAGAGCTAAACCTCAACCCTAAACCCTAAGACTAAACCCGAGGGAAGCGAAGCCTCCATCCCTGGTGTCTCACGTTAGCCACGGAAGAGATCTTCTCGGCCAAGCCGGCGACACGGAGAGAAAGCAGAGTGTCTTATAGAAGGGTTCCTTTAAGGGCTCCTTTAAGGGTGCTAGAAGGGTTCTGGCGAGGGTGCTGCGAGGGTTTTGACTGGTTTGCTTTTGGCGTTCAGAGCATGTTGAGTATGCGGGCATTGTGGATATTGTAGAGATGCCTTCTTCGCAGTTCCTTATCTTAAGGCTCCTTGAACTCAAACTCTGAGATGGGGTTATGGCAAGATTCTACATGAGCCGCAAAGGGCCATCACCTAGCACAAATCATCGTTGTTGTCTTGGACCCTACAGTCCCCAAGTTCGCGACAAAGGTTTACCTTCCCAAAGTTCGAGGTACTGACCATGCGTCAAGGACATGTGGAGGGGGGTCTCCGCATTCAGATTTAAATCGTTCTTTGGGCACGTCAGAGCAGAAGTTTTGTATTTATTGATGTGTTGTTCTTCTTTGTGTGCATGTTTAGGCTTCAATGTCAAGCATCCATAGAACAGTCACCACTTGAACACAACAGTGCTCGGGTGTCCTACCTACACAGTTCTTTCGTCTGCTTCAGCTACATTGCCTGAACTGGGAGATTCCGAAAATCAGGGGTACCTTATTTGGGATCCTTATAATAAGGTTCCTACTATTCAGGGTACTCTATTAGGGTCCCCTAATTTCGGAAACTCCCAACTAGCGTCACCGACGGTAGTCCCAGGCCCAACCTCCTGGGTTCTGGATTACCGCTTCGGCCATTCATCTTCAGATTGGAGTCCATGCAGAGAGCCCAATATCCCTTAATTAAGGAATATGGCTTAAATTATATAGGGCTTCATATTATGAATTAAGCTATATTCCTTAATTAAGGGGTATTGGGCTCTCTGGGCATGCAACGATAAGCATGCCATGCATGTACTCAATGAAATCTATGCTAGACACACAGAGATCGGTTCCTAGTTCCGAAATACAGCATTGCAACTGAAAAGGTTGAGCTGCGTGTCTCGGGACCTCCTCAGGCTCAAGAAGACCACGCCCCTGAACCCGTAAACTATGCTTCACCCTAACCGTGGTAGGGTGTAACCAGAGCTACAAGTACCGTGAGTAAGAGCTATCCTAAGCCAGAAGTGCCGCGGGATAAGGTTTTATCCTACTTATAACCTACCCAGTTGCTCAGACCCCTAACCCTCTAAACCTAAAGCCTCTAGACTCTAGACCCTGAAGCCCAAGCCCGAGGCTCTAAACCCTCCAGACGCCAGGCCTAGACCTTCAACCCTAAGCCTTAAACCCCCAAACGCTATGTAATGTAAATCAGTAGCAGTACGCTGAACCCGAAACTAAACCCTAAACCCCTAAACCCTAAACCCTAAGCCCTAAACCGAACCCGACACTAAACCTTGCAGTAAGCTCCCAATCCCTAAACCCTAAGCTGAATCCGAAACAGCGGACCGGTTTCAGAGCCATGGAGCTGCCCTCTGAGGGCTCAGAGCAGGCAGGGTGTAGAGTTTACGGTTTACGTTCACAGTTTGGGGTGCAGGGTTTAGGGTTAGAGTTAAGGGTGGGCTGACGAAACCCCCGACCCTGAGCAGTGGAAGACTTGTTGGCTCGCATGCGAGTTTGTACCGCCCACCAAATTCGCAGGGATTTCCCAACCCTTAACCCTTAAACCCTGATTCTACTTTGCTCTCTGCTTTGGCCGATATCCTAAAGCTGGGGAAGGCCTCTGAGTTTCGGGTTGAGGATTCATGGTTTAGGGACTTAAAGGTTTAGGCGTTTCGGGTTTAGGGGTTTAGAGTTTACCTATAGTCTCCATTGTAGTTCCTTTTTTGGTTAACCAGTTTTATGGTTAGGATCCTATAATACAGTTTTTGGTTAACCAAAAAAAGGAACTACAATGGAGACTATAGGTAGGGTTTAGGGGTGTAGGGTTTAGGGTATAGTTTCGGGTCCCGGTTTCCCGGTGGGGGTTTTACAGTTCAGAGCTTCGCCGGATTAAGGTTCAGGTTGTTTCTTTCGGTTGCTTGTGGCATCGGATATCATCGTTTTGGGGTTTTGGAGTCTCGGGTCTAGTCTAGTTGAGGGTTTTGGGGTTCAAACGTGTCACCGTTCATGTTCTGATTAAGTTGTACGGGTTTAGATTCTGGGGGGAAGGTTGTGATTTACCTATAGTCTCCATTGTAGTTCCTTTTTTGGGTTAACCAGTTTTATGGTTAGGATCCTATGATACAGTTTGTGGTTAACCAAAAAAAGGAACTACAATGGAGACTATAGGTAGTTAGGCTCTAAAGGGTTTCCGGTCACAAGCCTTAGCTGAGGGGTGACTTGTGCTCGCTGGATTTGTCTCATACTTGGAGACGTCGTGAGTGCATTTGTTTCGGTGTATTGTTTAAATTTGTTTCGCTTCTCACGAATACTATGTCATGACCAGTAGGTAACACTGGTAGTATCAAGTTCACTATATATTTGTCAGGTCACTTAGCGTGAGCAGGTACCCTTCATGAATCGGTATTGCCGTTGTTGGTGCACTTGATGCTGTCGTTGTTGTTGGTCGTGTTGCTGTGCTTTCTGTTGGTATGCCTACCGCGACGCTCTTTTAACATTGCTGAGTTCCATATATCGTCGCACTATAAAGAAAGGATGTAAGCAACGATGCAAAAGGGAGCTGAACGTCTTCAGCTAGTCATGATGTACGTCTTCCGCTGACTACGACTGCTTCTTCAGTGGTAAAGGTGCAGGGCTACTCCGATGGAAGTGCAAACGGGAAACGTCGAACACGGCTCTGGGTTTACTGGGTTGACCTCTCTAGCACCGCCGTCTCCCAGCGAGTGTTTAGCCTTTTTGGTTGCGCTTCCAAGGAGAGATAGCTGTCAGGGGAGTATGTTGGTTTATATCTTGGTGTTTGTGCTGGCTGGTACAAGCCAGTCACGTTAGGAGCGCAAGTTCCGTCTCCGACGCCCTAAACCCCGTGAGTTCACAGAAAACTCGACAGCTCTTCATCCTGCAGAGGAGTGCTTTCATTAAGTGTTTGCGGGGGCTCTCGTCCCGAAACCCTACACCCCCAAACCTTAAACCCTCAACCCTAAACCGCTAAACCGCTTAAACCTTAAACCCTGAACCTTAAACCCTGAACCTTAAACCCTAAACCCTAAACCGTAACCACCTCAGGGAGACACTGTGGTTCTTGATGCAGCCTGGGCCCTGCCCCAAGGGGCACCTCCAGGAAGCGGAAGATGCTTCTCCTGATCCGGTTTTCGGGAGTCGGGGTACAGGGCTTCGGGTATTTGGGGTTGGGTTTTTGGGATTCGGGGTTCAAGGTTTCGGGTTTAGGGTTAGGGTTTAGGGATTTGGGGTTCAGGGTTTCGGGTTTAGGGTTTAGGATTTATAAGGCGCATGGGCAGTTGAGACAGGCTTGAGAAAGGTAGCAACAGTCAGCAACGCACCCTAAACTTTCTAAACCCTATAAAGCATACAAGCTAGCACAGGCACCTGGAACGATCGGTAGCCCTGCACCCTATACTCGACCCTTTGCTGCTTAGGCCTTCTTCATTTGCTCCTTTCAGATCGGTTTAGGGTTTAATATGGGGGGTCCTTATCATCACTATAGTATAAGATACGCCAAGACCCTATTCTAATCGGCCCCTAGATGGGGCGGTTTAATGTTTAGGTGGGAAGACCTGTAGGCGGACGACCAAAAGAGAGCCATAGCCGAACCACAGAATTTCGCCGTACTGTAGATGTCGAGACCGCATGCTGGTCTATTTTTTAACGGTTCTGTACAGTTCCGGGTACAGGACTTCAGGTTTAGTTAGGGGTTGGTTCGTTACAGGGCTCGATAAAACTAAAACCAATGGCAGGGTCGGCAACTATTGGCTCAGCATTGCGGGGGTCAGGGTTTCAGGGTGTTGGGGGTTGCAGAGCTCAAGGAATTTGTAGGGTTCTTACACCCCTGCTATGTCAAGTTCAATAATTACGTACCTCAACACCGAATGAACAACCCTAAGCCCTTAAACCCTAAACCCTTAAACCGTAAACCCTTAAAATCTAAATCCTAAACCCTACTTGTGAGCCCAGTTGAGGCCCAGTGGCTTGATGACCTCAGCCGCTTGGTGAGTCTCGCCTGGACTGTTGGCTCCTTTGCCTTTCTTTAGGGACCCCAAAAGCACATAAGCATAAGCATTTTATAGGGATACCCCTACCTTATTGGGCTTCATTATACGGGGGTTTATATGGGATACCCCTATCCTAACTTTTGCTTATGTGCCTTTTTGGGGCCCTATTTCTGGGACTCTGGTCTGGGTTTAATAAACCCTTGAGCTCCATTTACCTAAATGGCAGTTTCCGAAAATAGGGGAGCCTAATATAGTACGCTAAATAGTAGGATCCTTATTATAAGGCCCCCCCAAATAAGGTACCCATGATTTTCGGAAACTCCCAAATAGTAGGTTGCTTTCCATGTAGTATGCAGGCCAGTAACCCATTATTTAGGTACCTGGAGCCTTAGGGTAAGGCTGTCTATAAGTAACACTAAACCCTCAAGAAGGTGTTTAGCACCCCGCCTCCGAAGTGCGACAAAGCTGTTGTTGGTGGGTACGTTGTGCACAAAACAGGGTGAAGTTTTGGGCCCAAGTCAGGCTTTGGGTTTACAGGTAGGGACCCAGGCCTAATCCCTAAACCCTAGACCCTAAACCGATTCAGGGTTTGGTGCTGAAGGGGTCAGGATCCAGAGCTTGGGGTGTTGGGCCTAACACGACGATTGTTTTGACCCAGAGACCCCCACCCATTGCTACCATCATAAACCCTTTCTTCCACCCCCCAACACGGAGCGCAGGGATTTAGTTTAAGTTACCATAATAAGGAAACCCTGTTATTTACATGTACTTACTTTCGATCCCTATTCTGGTAACTTAAATGAAATTCCACAACAAAAGCTGAGGAGACAGCTATGGCAAGCTGGGCTCAACGGCCGAAATACCTCGCTTATACTACCCGTATGATAGCAGGTTCACTATACTAACCCTTAGCCCCAAGGAATTAGGGTTTAGGGTTTAGGGTTTCTCTTAGACTGCCCTTCTAACTCCTTATAGTTCCCTTATCTTGAAGCCACGCACCAAGAGCCCTAGAAGCCAAGGAAGGAGTGCCTGCTGCCTCTCTTCGTGCTGCACTGCAAGCGCGGGCAGGCGCCGGGTTCGATTAGGTTTATAGGGTTTCAGGGTTTTTGAAAAGGTTTTTAGGGTTTGAGGTTCTAAAAAGGTTTGGGTTTAGGGTTCTAAAAAGGTTTGTAGGGTTCAGGGATTCAAAAATGGTTTATAGGGCTTAGGGTTTAAAAGCGCTTGTTGGGATTAGTGTTTAGAGGGTGTGGGATTTATATGGTTTAAGGTTTAGGAGTTTAGGGTTTATCGGGTTTAGGATCTATGGTTTAGGGTTTGGGGTTTAGGGTGTATAGAGTTTAGGGATTGTTGTTGAGATTCGCACTGCAACCGATATCTACTGGTGCTTCTTGTATGCATGGGGCCTGGAAGACTTGAGAAAGTCATTCGGGCAGATGCAGTCGACACTTTTGGGTTCTGTGGGCCGCCGTTTTTAAGCTACCGTGACCTAACTATTAAGGCCGCTACATTGCACCTCTTCGGTATCTCTTATAGTAACCCTTATCAGGAACCCTTGAACAGAACCCTAGTATTATATATAGATCGCTTACAGACCCGTTTGAAGAACCCTATTCTAATTCTTAAGGCCCCTAACTCCTAATCAACCCCTACAATACGGATCTGGAGACTTCCCGTTCTCTGTCCGCAGGCACGCCTTCCCTTGGCATCCATTGCCCGGTACCCAGCATGACGGCCACATGTTTAGGAATTATGGTCTTGTTTGCATGGTTCCAATGCAGCTGCAGTTGCCAACATGTTAGTTCTTATGGCCGGGAGTGCCTTGCATGACAGATATGCCAATGTTGACCAGGAGATGATGCCAATGATGCATCAGCTGATGATGATGGTGCTGTGGACGATATGGATTTCGGGAATGTCACGGATGATGACTACGATGAGGATGAGTATGAGATGATGACACTGATGAGGCAGACGATGCCCAGGATGACGACGGTGGCAATGACATGTAGTGACGGTAGTGGGGGTGATGTTGTTACTGTTATACACTTTGCAGGGCAGCTGATCTTGATTCTTGCGACGCTGGACTTTTGCGGATTCGGGTTTGGACTTTGGGGTTTTGGGTTTAGGTGTGTGGATTAGGAACTTCAGAATTCTCGATCCACGTTTCGAGTTAAGTCTCTGTGAGTCCCTCAACTACCCAAAGAATTCCCACCCCATTAGAAAAAACAGACAACTCTAACATGCCAGAGTTCTTTCATGCCACGCTGCCCCAAAGCCCGGCAACCCTAGAACCCCAGACCCTTAACCCCCCCCCCCCCCCCCCCCCCAAACCCCAAAAACCCCACACGCCCCAACCCCTCCCGCGCGCGCGGGCCCCACCTCGCCCACTCACCGTGCGGGCTGGCGGCTCGGCACCCGCCGGCCGCGGCGCGCCGCCGGGCCCNCCCCCCCCCCCCCCTCCCCACGGAAGCCCAACAAACCCCAAGGCCGCTAGCCTTGACGCTGCTGGGCGGCCACTGCCCGGTGCTTCCTCAGGGGCGGCGGCGCGGCGTCTCGCAGTGCCCTGGGCTGAAGATCCCCTGAACCCGAAAATTCTTCACCTTAGTTAGACTTCATGAATAAAACTTTAAGCCCTAAACCTCTAAGGCTTCTTGAGAGTATAGGACTTTAGAGTTTACGTTTGAGACTACTGTAGCAACTGAGAGGCGGATTCTCCTCTTGCGGCTGCTGCTGCCTCTACAAGTGCTGCTGTTGCGCCGCTCCGACGGCCCCCACGACGACTACTACCCAGACCCCCGGGAGGATCTAAAAAGTAGATCCCCTAATTTGGGACCCTAGCTACTGAAGGGTACTTTATAGGAACCCCCCTTAAGGGATCTACTGGGGTCTGGGTACTACTAGTACTACTTACTACGACGACGGCGACTAGTCGTGCTGCTGCCCTGCTCCTGCTCCTCCTCCTCCTCCTCCTCCTCGTCCTCCTCCTCATCCAACAACAACAACTGCTACTACTGCTGCTACTACTACTACTACAGCGACGGCGACTACTACTGCTACTACTGCTGCTGCTGCTGCTGCTGCTACTGCTACTGCCACTGCCACTGCTACTGCTACTGCTACTACCACTGCTACTACTGCCGCTACGACTACGGCGACGACGACGACGACTACTACTACTATCACTACTCTACTGCTACTACCACCGCAACAACAATAACTACTCAGACCACTGCAACATCGACAATGACTGCTATACCTGAACCTGATGATCACAATCTTCGAACCACAACTATCGAAAAAGTCGGTGAGCAAATAGCACTGCAAGTACTAAGTGTACCGGAACCCTAAACCCTGAGCTGTCGTGTGCGGCTTGTTTAGTCTTTTCAAGGAACCAAAATGCTACCAGTGGTATACTTGTGTTGGTTGGGCATGTCTACTGTAGTGGCTTACTCAAAGAAGTTGCTCCCATCCACAGGTAGGATGAAGGTAGGTTTATACTGTCTGGTTCTTAGTAGGGAATGGGGGGATTGTATAGGGACTACTGAGGGTCTTTCCAAAAGGGATCCTTGGTCCTAGCTGCCTTCATTCCACTTTTTGAGGCTTCTGATTGCCCCATATTTGGCGGTCCTACACCTTAAACCCCTAGACTAAATCCTTTCCCTTAAACCCTAAACCTTTAAACCCAAACCTTAAAACCTAAACTCTTAAACCCCAAGCCCTGAACACGAAAACCCTAAACCTCCAAACCCGAAAAGAGAGGACGCTTGCCCAGAGTGGCTGGCGATCAGCGAGGCGACCTCGGAGGAGCAAGCCGTCGGCGCCTGAGGGTCTCTCCATTTGGGGTTTAGGTTTTAGGGGTTTAGGGGTTTAGGGTTTAGGGGTTCAGGGGTTTAGGGGTTTAGGGTTAGGGTTTAGGGTTATCCCGATCACTCAGAACTCGTGACTGCGATCTTCCTCTGTGAGCTGAGATGTCAGCTGTCCTAGAATAACACCCTCCTGAAACGCATATCCCTTGGATGCTTTCTCGTGCACTGTTTATGGTTAAGTGAACTGCAAGGGCTATGGCCCGACCGTGATGGCAAACTACTTGTCAGGCAGAGCAGCAGAGCAGCTCTATTCGGAACAGAACGGCCAAGTTTGCATGTCGTGTGCGTCCTACTTAGGATGTTAGTTGGGGACTACAGTGGTACAGGTCATTCTTCCAAGCTGATAGCAATACTATATGCAGCAGAGAACAAGCCCCCTGTGCACATACATCCTAAATGGCAGATCTGCGCATGCATATGCCAAGTAACAAACTGTCTAACCTCCCTACCAGGAGTGTCAGCAAACTAATGTACTGCCAGCTACGGTGATGACAATGTGTGGCTGTCGGTGTCGCTGTCGCCGCTTTCTCTGTCGTCGGAACAACCGTTGTGATTAGAGTATACGATGTTCAAGCCCATTCCGAATTCCAGAATCCAAGGCCGCCCCCTAAACCCTGAGCGCTCTGAACCCCTTGACCCTGAACCCCAAACCCTTAGGGACCCAAAAAGCACATAAGCATAAGCATTTTATAGGGATATCCCTACCTTATTGGGCTTCATTATAAGGGGGTTTATATGGGATATCCCTATCCTTATTTTTGCTTATATGCTTGTTTGGCGCCCTAAGGCCCACACCTTGAACCCAGCAAGCTCCGAACCCCGAACTCGGAGACGGCTTCTAGCAATTGCCGTGGCCTCTTTGGGACTTTGGTGAGGGGCATCCTATTTGGGAACCTACTACTTGGAGGCTCATGGGTAGTTATAAGTGGTGTTATAAGTCCCCTAATATGGGTTATAACTATAGTTACCTTACTTATAGCCCCACGTATAACCTCCAACTAGTAAGAGTCTGTTTAGGCAAGCTCCGTAGGTGGTACAACCTTCCTGAAATCAGGAAAGGTTCCCGACAAAGAATGGCTTCATGAATCGCAGTCTTGAAACATTGCAAGAAGCCGTCAGCACTAAGTGGACTCAATTCCTGCTTTCGAGACACAGAGGCCCTTGTCCTTCTTCACGCAGAGGGGAACACCAGTACCTCTTCCGGCCACTTGGCATGAGGTTTAAGGTTTTAGATGACATGTTTTGTTGAGTTGGTTTCTCCAGGATTTTCCTGCAACTGCAATAGGTCTCAGAGGTTTGCCTCTGGTGTGTCATCGCCAAAATCATGATTAAACCTTGGAACCCATCAACAACTGACTCCGCCTTTCAAGGCCATCGTCCGGCCTCCTGCGCAGGTGTCGTTGCGCGAGGGTATTCGTGCCCTGGCCTCGAACACGCGAAAGTCAGCTCATCCCAACCTCAGGGCTTCGGATTTCGGGTTTTAGGTTCGGATTTGCAGAAGGGTTTAGGCTCAGCCTCGGCTTAGACAGCTGAACTTATCAGGATAGCTGCAACAGAGCCATGAATGAAGATGCGTCCTCGCAGAAAGCATGCGCCTTGAACATCGTGGCATGCATGTCATACCACCGTCACAAGACTAAGAACAGTTTCCGTGAAGATGCAGCATTTGGCTTCGGCCCGCTCAGTAAAACTATTAATTGTATGCGCAACCATGCTTGTGTATGTAGATATACATAACTGGGTTGCTTACCCGTCTACAGCAGATACGAAGGCATGTATGTGTGGCGTCAGTTTCCTAGACCCCAAATCCACCTTTCAGATTGGAGGGACAAAAAACCCTAAACTCCCCAGACCCTCAACTGTTAAAACAAGAAACCCGCAACTGCGACTGTAAACCCCAAGGCCCCTAGACCCTCCCTGTATCCCCAAACCCTGCGAAATAGTAGATTCTGACCCCTTGATTCGGAGGTAGACCCTTAAAACAGTAGGTTTTTAGATCCCCAGGTCAGCCCTATCCCTAAACCCTATTCTCATCATTAAGGCCCCTCTAGTAAGCCGCTGGACCCTCAGCCCCAAAGAACTTTCGGGGCCCGACCCGGCAAGGTTGGCCCTCCCAGCGACCGAGGGAGGAGTGCGAGGCTCCGGTGTTAGAAGTCGTGTTTTGGAAAATAATATAAGGGCCGTAATAATTACCTAAACTAATTCTTTTGGGGGGGAGGGGCTTACTATAATTATAGTATAAGGGGCGCCGAAACCCCTACTCTAATTATTGCATTTTTCTGTCTGGTGCTTAGTAGGGAATGGGGGTTTAGATAAGTCCCAGGGAGCCGCCACCCACTACATGGGCAACTGAATTTGTCGGGGAATGGATCCCTATAGTAGTCCCTGTATACTCCCCAATAATAGTCTCCATAATCCATTCCCCCATTCCCTACTAAGAACCAGACAGTTTTCTTCGGGCTGACAAGGGCTTTACAGGGTTTATGGTTGTTTTGGGCTTTTAAGGGGCTTCTATGTGGGCTTCTATGGGCTTCAGAGGCTTTAGAGTTAAAGTTTACGTCTGAAGCCTTTTTAGGGTGTCGGGCTTTGGATTTATTTTGCAGTTTACAGAATCGGGTCTATGGGCTTAGTATGTGGTTTAAGGCTACACAGGTGCAGGATAGTTGGGATGCAGTTTACCAGGCATACAGCGGGACAGGGTGCGAATCTTAGTGTTATTGTTATTCTTCTTGGCATGAATCTTGCCATTACCATTGATGATCTATTATCACTATTAGTACTAATATTATGATTGTTGTTGTTGCTATTGCTATGCTTCTTCTTACTGTTATCTCGGTTATCAGTATTACGACAAATAATATCATAACCTCGGCTTCAGATACTTAGTATAAGTGGGTTGTTTTGATTTTGCAGAGGCCCTTTTGAGGGGTAGCGTATCGAATGTAGGATTGCTTTTTAGAGTCTATAGGGTTTGGGGTTCCTTCTCACAGATCAGGAAAACTCGTGTCACGAGCATGAGCCATGCACATGGCAAGACTCCAACGTTTCAGGCCCCCATATCACCCTCGCGCACCCCAGCCCCATTCGCATGATTGGGTTTAGCTCAGGGTCAAATGAATAATCAGAAGGATTTACGGACTGGGTTCAGGGTTGCTTTGACTTGATGCGTGTGTGTCCAGTGAGGACAACAGGCTGCCTCAAAGTGCTCCTCTAGATCTCCCTCCGATCCGCTTGTCGTGGTGACCTGACATGTACGAGACCCTGGATTGACTCGCTGATATGGCCATCAGTATCATGAGAAGCACTTGAAGGGAGCACGAGGCCCATGCAACATTTCCAAACATCAACCATCGCAGTTTCGACACGCCAATCATTCCCTTTCTGCCCCATCCGCTGCACCGGTTGCACTGCAGAAAAGAAATGCTCCCCTCCTCACAAGACCTAAGCCCTATCGCGGCATTCCCATGTTGATATGTTGGTTGCTATTCTTATCCTTATTCATATTCTTCTTGGTATGACTAATGATGACCTGCAGGCGGCCACGATGCGCAGTCCAAGCGCTGGAAGGCTGCTCAGCAGTCTCTTGGATGTCTTGTGAAGTTCGAAGGATTTGTTTCGGGTTTAGGGTTTAGGCATTAGGGTTTAGCATTTGCGGTTTAATTAGGGTTTAGGATCTAGGTTTAGGGTTTGGGGTTTAGGGGCCTGAATAATTACCAATGGGGGCTTAGTATATCTAGTAAGTAGAGTATGATATACTTGACAGTTGCTTTCTAAGTACGAAAGCCTCCTGTGTTGGCTGGTGTGTATACCATTTGATTATTGTGTTGGTGTCGGGTGTTACAGGGATTTAGTGCTCGGAGGGCTTTAGGCTTGCAGGCTTACAGTTAGTTTGTGGTGCCAGCACACACTGACATGGGATTGAAGGGTGTTTTGCACTGTCATCATGTTGCGATATCATCATGGTGATTGTTGGTGAGCTCACCTTCGGTTGTCTTAATGCTGTTGTTGCGACCTGCTGCTACACTGACTGTTTTTCTGCTGTTGCTTGGCTCGCAGTTCTTTCTCTTCTTTCATGTTGTCACCGGTGCTACCACGACAGACAACACTCATCAATGCGACTATGAAGGGCCTGCTGGCATTTTGCTTCGCTTCTCTGTTGTATCGCCTCATGTTTGTCTGTTGCACCTTTGTGGCGCCTCGAGTTACGACAGAGCTTCAGGGGTTAACCCGGAACCATACTCTTTCACGGGTAGTAAAGCTTGGTCCTCACAGCATTGCTACGTCTGAACACAAGTAGGGTAACGGTCGCTGTCTCCACTCCACCTGACCTAGACCTAGACCGAAATTCGAAGAAAACAAACCCCTTGCCAATCTTAAACTCAGGAGTTTCTACGTCGATGCACGAACCTTGGAGAGAGACCTCTCTTCCATCGAAGCGTGCACCTTGTCTCAGCAAGGTCGTGATTGGGCGCTCTTTCGGCCAAAAGCCTTTTGGTTCAGGGTGCGATCAGTGCAAGAGTCCATCGAGTAGTGCACTTTCTTCCTCGGCATCCTTAAGAATTAGGTAAGATTTTGGAGAGTATCATCGTATACCTATAATAGGCAACACTACGAAGTTGTCCCTTCGGAATAGCAATGCAAAGACATTATACATCAGTCCTTGCATCCATTGTCATGAACTGTGGCCGAGTGGCCTAGGTTTTGACGAAGGTCATGGCTGCAGGATGGGGACCTTGTACGAGCATCTTCAAACAAGTCTCGCTGAACGTAGAAGCCTGCCATGTAATATGACAGTTCACCGACTAGTAGTCGAAAACCGCCTATCTGCATAGTAGATTAAGGTTTAGGTAGCATCAGCCCGACGACTTGCCAGCATGTCGCGCAAGTTCTGTTCGGACAACGAGGAGGACCTGTGTTTAAATTGTTTAAATCACCGGTCTAAGTGACTCATGTAATTTACATTCGTACTCCTACGTGGTAGCTTGAGCTAACTAAACACCTCAATAGGAAACAAGCTCAGGGTGCGAGGATTCGGGATTTGTGTTAGCGAGAAGGCCCAACCGTTTCCCAGTTCAGCACACAAGCCTCAAGCCATCATCGCAAGAAATATCCCGACTAAGCTTCAGACAAGGTCTTGGATTCAAAGTACAAGTTCCTTGTACCCGCAACTCAAAGAGGGCACGTTTCGAATTGGCCTCAACGGTATTCTCCGGCGGGCACACACAGATACACACAAGACCCAACTTCACGTGCCAGGCTCCCGGCTATTTCGCACCAATCAGTCGATAACAGTTTCTTAAGTCAAAGTACTACAACATTTAAGCACGGAATCACTTTTGCCTGCAGAACCGCGCCCACAGCGCCCAGAGCCACAAGGCATCTGTGCACGTCTCCGGAGCCTGGCGATGGAGGGAAGTCGCAGCGGCAAGGCAGGTGTGCAAGTTTTTGTTGGGCGTTCCGGAGAGCCCAATACGTGTTACAGAAGAAGCATAAGTTGAACTGTTTGAGGCCCCGCAATATGGTTCCAGGTAGATGATAATTACTCATCAAGGGGTTTCGTAGTGCATTGAGGTTGCTTGGGGAGCGGCTTGGGGGTTAAGAGTTTCGGTATTTGTACACGGGTGTTGGATTGGACGCTCCAGAATGTGGGGCTACTGGTTCGGTGGGACCCAGACTTCTTACCCACAGAGTGTAGTGACGTGTATGCAATATCTGAGTATTTTATGTGTATATATATACACATATCTACACACAATACCTACACACACCTTTATGCGGACCACACTCAGAAGGTTGTCTATGTTGGGCCAGAGAACTCTTAACCTGTCCTAGAACAATATTAGAAAGACCTCTTTCTTGAGCCTTAAACCCTCAGCATGGCCTTAACGGAAGCCAGACATGTCTAGTTGAACCCTGGAGCCGAGAATCCAAGATAAGGACCTTAAGCCCAAGGCCCTGAACTTTAAGCGTTAACCCCCTTAAGGACCCGAAACTCCAGACCCCGAACGCCCAAGCTCTAGACCCCAAGCCCAACCTCCGAAGACGTGAAAACATGACCACCCCTAAACCCTAAACCCTATAAACCCCTAACCCTAAACCCGTAAGCCCTGAACCCCTAAGATGCAGCATGCTCGCAGGAGCCGGCTTCGCTCGCAGCGGGCGGTGCTGGCTGCGGCAATACTGCAGCGAACGCCGAGGATCGGGGCTGCGCCCTATTATGTAGGGGCCCTAATACTAATGATTAGGGTTTTTTTGCGGGGGGACCTTATATTATGATCATAATATGGAGAATGCTACTGATTAGGGGTTTTGGGGAGGGACCTTATAAATTCTGATCATAATAAGGATAATACTACTGATTAGGGGTTTTGGGGAGGGACCTTATACTATGATCATAATAAGGAGCCCCCAAAGCCCTATTCAAATTAGTAAGGCCCTTACATGACCCTAAATCCCGGAAACCGGGCCACAGGGCTTAGGGCTTTGAGGATGTAGGGATGTGTTGGGTTTAGGGGTTAAGTTTAGGGTTATAGGGTTTAGGGGTTAGGGTTTAGGGTTATAGTTTAGGGTTTTGGGGTTTCGGGGTTTAGGTGTTAAGTTTAGGATGTAGGGGTCTATAGGGTTTGGTACTAGGGTTTGGTGTCTTCGGGTTGAGGGTTTTAGGAGTTAGGGCTTCGGGCATAAGACCGACTTAGAATGTCTGGCTGGCACTGGAACTGTGCTACCCTGATGCTTTTTACAACCCCAGACATAGACATAGACGGATGTTGTGCTCACTTTTTCCGCTCTAGGACCAGCTATGTTCCTTTGCAGTACTACAGTTCACATATCCAAAACTCTTATGTACAACCACTCGCCCCTAATATAGGGGTCGGAATACCGTGAAACATACCCTACCTTATTGATTAACCCCCCCTGTGTATGCATGTATGTATGTATATACATATATAGCCTACAAATCTTTAACTTTTGAAACCTCACCCTACAAAATCCTATTCTACTTGCTAAGGCCCCTGTATTACCCCAGCTTTGCGAGGCGCCGGGTCACAGTGAAGTACACGACAGTTCGGTCTTGGGCTTCGTGGAGGCACGTGCTTTCGGGGTTTCCGACTTAGGATTTGGAAGTTTCCGAAAATTGGGGCACCTTATTTTGGGGTCCTTACAATAAGGATCCTACTATTTAGGGTACTATATTAGGGTCCCCCATTTTCGGAAACTCCCATTTAGGGTTGAGGGTGGTAGGGGCTTTTAGGGTCCAGGGCTTAGTTGGGGGTTTTTGGTGTTTTTAGGGTTTGGGTTTTAGGGGCCGTCGGCCTACCGGGAACCCTAAGCCCATTGCTGGTTGCAGCCACAAGGAACACAAGGTGAGTGTGCGCCTCTGCCACTGATTCGAGACTTATTGCAACGGTCTCGTGATCATCTTGCGACAAAGGTTTTGGGTTTAGGGTTTAGGGTTTCGGTTTCAGGGTTTTGGGTTTTAAAATGTATTTCTCTGGATGCTTCGACTTGGTCCTCGTTTCGGGGGCCGGGAGGGTGGCGCAAGAAGGGTGTGAAAGCCCTCCTGCGATGACGGCTCAAGAGGGCCTAGAACCGTAATCATAATCCTGACATACAAAACTCCAAGCCTCAACGAGGTTGTGATTTCGGGTTTTTGGCTTTGGGAGCAGAAGGACAGACCGTTTCAAAGAGTCATTACAAAGGGTGCCGCTGTCCAGGGTGTCATACGGCTGGTGTTCTATGTCTCGGTCTGAGTCTCCTTACTTTAAGACTTCCTCGCACTCCTATCGGCTTTCTATGCACCTACGGAGGGAAGTATGCATGCATGGATTGCTCGAAAGTGCCCTATCACTTCTGCGGCTCAGGGATGCTCAGGGATTTGAAGTTGATATTGACGGCGTTGGGGTCGACAAGTCCGCACTGGTGGGTTTCTTCTTGTGTGAGGCGGGGCAGGTCGCGAGCATATGTGTTCTTGCCTGCCTTTTGACCAGAGTATTCCGACCACGAAAACCGAAGGAATTACAATCATGTTGCTCGTTGCTAAAATACCAGATATTTCCTACCCAATCCGCTGCTAGCCATTCAGGATCTGTCCTAAGCCCTCAACCCTATACCCCGGAGACCTTTGGAGGTTGCTTGAAGCCTTTAAAGCCTTCAGTCCTCAACCTTGTGTTTGAAGCCTCTAGCCCCCAGCCACCGAACCCCAAACTCCAAAACCCGAAGCACATCAGAGCACAAAATCTTAACCCTAGACCCCATAGTAAAACCCTACAAGATTCAAGTCCAGAAAACCCTACGGCAACTTCCGAAACCCAGCTGCTCAGCCCTTAACCGAGCCCTCCTGCGACGTTCCCGGGCCCTGATCCCTAAATTGGTGTTTGGGGTTCCGGGTTTCGGGATTCCGATCCATGTCTCAGGAGTTTGGAAGCTTGAGGTAGGATTAAAAGGATTCAGGCTTCAAGCTGTCGGTATTTTCGGGTTTAGGGTCTCAGGAATCTTTAGGCGATCCTCAGCGCTAAGCCTGACTAAACCCGATACCCTGAAGTTTCGGTGTTCCTTCTGCTACGACTCGGTAAATGCAGGCATTGAAGCAGAGCCCGGACTATCACCAGCAGGCGAAGTGCCTGGATGACCCAGCCCTTTGAAGGGTCGTAGAAGTTTAGCGGTTCGGGACCTAGGAACCCGAAAACCAAACCCTAAGCCCTAAACCTCCCGTAAAACAAACAAAGCCAGAAGATCTAGTGTTGAGGATTTAGGGTTTATGTTCCTCAGCTATACCGCGGCTGCCTTTTTATCATTTTCACGCTTTGCTTAGATGGGAATGCTGACAGGCGGCTCGAAGACGTGGCTAGTTCACTCCTGATCTTCAGCGTTTACGGTTTGAGGTTTGAGGTCAATGATTTCCCGACCTGGGAACTCTTCAGGGGTTTTGGGTTTAGGGTTTCTTCGTGCATGTTCCAGTAAAGTGTATGGTGTAGTTTTTCAGATCAAGCTCCGACCCAAAAACTTCAGTAGTGGTAGCAGCAGTAGCAGTAGCAGTAGCAGTAGCAGTAGTAGTAGTAGCAGTAGCAGTAGCAGTAGCAGTAGCAGCAGCAGCAGCAGCAGTAGCAGTAGCAGTAGCAGTAGCAGTAGCAGTAGCAGTAGCAGTAGCAGTAGGAGTAGGAGTAGGAGTAGGAGTAGGAGTAGGAGTAGGAGTAGGAGTAGGAGTAGGAGTAGGAGNAGTAGCAGTAGCAGTAGCAGTAGCAGTAGCAGTAGCAGTAGCAGTAGGAGTAGGAGTAGGAGTAGGAGTAGGAGTAGGAGTAGGAGTAGGAGTAGGAGTAGGAGTAGGAGTAGGAGTAGTAGTAGTAGTAGTAGTAGTAGTAGTAGTAAGAGTAAGAGTAAGAGTAAGAGTAAGAGTAAGAGTAAGAGTAAGAGTAAGAGTAAGAGTAAGAGTAAGAGTAGCTCATCCTCATCCTCATCCTCATCCTCATCCTCATCCTCATCGAGTAGGAGTAGGAGTAGGAGTAGGAGTAGGAGTAGGAGTAGGAGTAGGAGTAGGAGTAGGAGTAGGAGTAGCAGTAGGAGTAGCAGTAGCAGTAGCAGTAGCAGTAGCAGTAGCAGTAGCAGTAGCAGTAGCAGTAGCAGTAGCAGTAGCAGTAGCAGTAGTAGTAGTAGTAAGAGTAAGAGTAAGAGTAAGAGTAAGAGTAAGAGTAAGAGTAAGAGTAAGAGTAAGAGTAAGAGTCAGAGTCAGAGTCAGAGTCAGAGTCAGAGTCAGAGTCAGAGTCAGAGTCA
>BGNK01005295.1:0-40614 GCA_003297005.1 Symbiodinium sp. clade A Y106 | reverse complement strand
CTTTAAGGTGCTTTTAAAGAAATAGGATATCATCGAAGAAAAGACTTGAGAAAGATGAGAAGAAGGCACAAAAAGCAACCATCGAGAACCGGCTGAGACCGGAGACCCATGTGTGTGTGCGTGTGCGTGTTTGTGTGGCCTGTCCGGTGTAGGATGTGTGCGCTGCACCACTGGGGGTCAAACGCTCAAACGCCTGTCTGAAGCTTCTGCAGCCCCACACGCAAAGGAGCTGCAGGCATTCTACTCGGACCGTCCGTCGGACCCATCTCGCATCCACGCGCATTCGCCCACTCACTCGCCCGCCTGGCCTCCAGCATCCGAGCCTTGCCAGGACTCACGGAGACGTTGAGCTCGGGCATGGGATTGAACACCTCGCACAGTCAGCCGATCTCATGGTTTGCCATCGCGACAGTCAAGTCCAACACGAGCAGCTGCGGCGGGTTCTCGAACTTCTGCAGGGCATCCTGAAATCAGGGAGAATGCGGCAGCGTTGCGCTAGAACTGCTGAACCGTGCATGTGCAACGCCGAGGTGTGAACTCGGACTGCCACATGCAGGCCTCCAGCGTTGCACAGCGTTGCGTTCTGTTTCGCAGCCCGGGTTTATTGGCAGGGTTTCCGCCCAAATATGCACATGGCACTGTGGCGAGAGAGCAAAGTGTCATGTGCTAAACGCACGTGGCGGGAAGCCCGAGGGGAACAAGGCCACAAGTCTCAAACTTCAAACCCCCACTAAACACGAACAAAGACTTCACAAGCTTAAATGCGCAAGGCTATCTTCTTTTTCAAGGCTTCGCTTAAGGCTGTGAATCTCTGACAAAGCTGTGACTGGCACTTTTGAAACGCAGGAAGCGGTAGCAGGGGGGATTTCTGGCAAGAGGTTTCCTGCAACGAAGGATTATGGAACCACAGGCCCATTTCAGAATTTGCAGACCAAGGAGACGATCGTGACGACTTGGCATCTTGATAGATGCTGTAAGACAGAGGAGTTGGCTTCGATTTGTTTTTTTGCGGCAAGTGCCGTGGCTTGTCTCTGCCAGTTTAAGTTTGCCTGACAATGTCGCGATTTTGCATGCTCTCCTGCGGCAGGCCAAGCCCATTCTGCTCAGCAAGAGGATTGCAGCTGGCACCAGCAAAATCTTTGAATGTCTAAGTCGCGGCAGCTTGGCTCATGCACGCTCAGACGCCTGCCCGCGTGCTGATAATGATGATACCTTTCTCACAGGCCGGAGGCAATTGACAAGGACGGTGCACTGCAATTTCTTGGTGCCGTACTCTCCCTGCTCGTTGTGGGTCACGACATAATCCCAGCTGCCTGAGAACGCTGCACCCAGGCTGTGACGAGTTCAAGAAAAGCCGCATCATGCTTTGGCCCCTGCGTGATGTGAGAATGTCATGAAGGCGCTTCTGTATCGGAACGGTTCCATCTGCATTCAGGTCATGGGGTGGACGAGGAATGTGAATCACCTTCGTGCCCTGTCTGCCGGCCTAGAAACTCGGAGCAATACCTCAGCTGGTAGCACAGGGTGGGCAGTCATACTGACCGGTAGCTATCCGCGAGCTTCGTGTGTCGACTCAGACTGAGCTTCATACGGCATGTTGCAGTCAGCATAGTCCCAAACCTCATGTGCGATATGGAGGACGATACAAATATTCCAGAAATGAGGCTGCACCGGCCTCCTCCACGATTATTGCGGCTACAGTATGCGACCTGGTGCATCAGCAGTTTGGCAAAGGAGGATTCATGCAGTAGGTACTACATATATTCCTTTTGTCGAACCTTGCAATGTTCAAGACTGCGTTCAGCTCCTGAGGACATCGACTTACCAAGGCAACATGCTGCACACCGTTCGACACCTCTCGAACATCACCGAGCCTCGCGAGTGCTCTGGTCACCTCCTCCAGCAACCACGACCACATGCCTAGGTGACAGCAGCTTGCTGCGAGCATGAAGCGAGATGAAGACTCCGTGGGCTGTTGCTGCGGCTCTGAGATCGAGTCCACCACACCCTGCGGCACCCCCAGGGAAGCGAAGCTTTGCGGCCTAACAGTGCCTCACCTGAGATCGGCCATGAACACAACTAAGAAACTAGAGACTCGAGAGTCTACATCTGTGCGAAACCTGTGTTGCTGCAGGGAATGACCTGCAAAGAAGGTCTCATCATCGCGGTGCGCGACCAAGAGCAATGCAGTCGCGCACGGGTTGCCCCTGCCAAGCGAATCTAGATGCCCCAGGCGCAGCCACTGTCCCTCTTCATTTAAACACATGCCGGCCATACTCATAATATCCGGCAGTGGAAGTTAAAGTAGACAGAATCAAGAGAACGGCATGCCGGAGCCATGTCCTAAACAAAAGTTCACGGTTCCAAAATACCCACGGCTGTGCTTCTCATCCCAGGATTTCCAGCCTCCCAAGATGCATGTCAGTGCCATGCTGATCAGTGGGAGCTTCTTACAAACGCCTTGGGCCAGCGCTGCAAGGGTTGGCTGTGTCTGCAAGTTACCACGCATGTTCACGCTAGCCGCGAGCTCGAACTTGTTTTTGGGCTAGCACTGTTTTCGCACCTCCAAGGCCGATTCAAAGCGTTGCATGCAGCCTTCGTGGGATCACTGCAGACTTCGCACAGACTACGCAGCTGACGACCATATGAAGCCGCTCGGGTATACTGCATGCTGCAAGCATAAATATTGAATATACAACATAGTAACTGCTTCGATAAGATCTTCGCTCAAGCTTGGAGGCTTGTCATCTCTGCTAAATGTAAGCTGTGTCTACTTCATCAAGCGGAAGCACGCACTACTGCACTCTGCCGGCGATGAAGTCTACACTGTCCGAAGCTGCTCACAGCGAGCTTTTGCTGCCGGTTTATGTACAGGTCGGTCACGATTGAGCTGTGTCAGATTCATGCCATGTACCTTGCCCAGCCCCAAAAAGCGCAGGCATGGCTCGCTTACGCTGAGCGAAGTGAGATCGCGGCGGCATCTGGCGGATCGTTTGAAGTGAGGAGCCCAGGCCCTGCCGAAGCAAAGACCCGGCCCCGATGTCCTCGAAAGGAGCAGAAAGGACGGAAGCCCAAGTGCTCGCTGCTAGCCATGCTACCGGCAGCCCGACATGCTCTTACGATCCAGCTCATGTCCTTGCCATCACCTGATAAGAAAGCAACATCGAAGTTGTAGGCCGTCTGCTCCTTGTCCGGAGGCGGAAGATGCTCCACCTCAAGATCAGCATCTCTTGGGAGCAATGGCCGCATGAAGGAAACTCAAAGCTGCCATTCTGCACTGCTTCTGCACTGTCGGCTGGTCCTTGGCATTGGCCCTGGCGATGACGTAGTGGAGAACCTGCTGGACTTGCTGCGAAGCAGAGGCCTGCCCAGAGGAGCTCGAAGCATCGACCGACTTGGAAGCTCTGCTGCCCTTCTGTGTTTGCTTTTGGCTGCGCCAGCGTGCCTGCAAATTGGCCTCTTCGCGCAAGTTGTCAGCAGGATTCAAGTACCTCGGCCCGCATGCAAAGCCCAGATTCTCGTGTACAACGCTGTTTTCAGATGTTTCCACGACTGTCCTTGCAAGTAAGCCAGTTCTGCAACTGCATCTGCAATGCAAGCACCACAACGAAAACGAGCCTGTTCAGCGGCTGCACGGCTACGGGGATGCGCCACTGCTCGAAGACGATTTTCTCGTCGCTGCCGACCAGGATATTCCTGCAGCTGATCACTAAAGGCTTAGGCTTAGGCCTCTCGGGTTGCATCTCAAGCACAAGCTGCGCACCAAATGCTTTGCTTGCGATTCTTGGCTGTGTATAAGTTGAAAACCAGCTGAGCACGGCCTGCGCAGGCAACAGAAGCCAGGTTTGAACAGGAGTCTCTGCTCTCCCGTCACTGTACGGCTCGGTGAGATTTGCCTGACTTGTCAGCATTGTTCTCGAGGATCTCAGAGAACTTTTCCACTAAACGCTCGACCTCCTTGCGATGGAAATGAAGTCGAGTGTTGCAAGAAGAGGTGAGCAGCAGGGCAGCAGCCGCCTGCACCAGTTGGCTGTCATTGATCTTCAGGTACTCTACGTCAAACAACTCAGAGACGACTGCTTTGAGATCCTCGGACAAGCGATCAGCTACAAAACTCGAAGTGCCAACGACTGCTCTGGACTGTGGCCGACACGATGGGCTGGGTGCCACCAAGACTTCGGCATACAACAAGACAATGCCTTCGCTGGACACGCTGAGTGGCTGAGTGTCTTGCAGCTGCACCACTGAAACTGAACATACCGAAAGCTGAGGGCTGAAACATGATGATTCGGATGGCCTCTTTCACCTGGCACGTACTGTAAGTGGCCGCCAGTCCATGGAAGCACTGCGCCCCTCATTCTACTAGTGTTTCACGTCCTTGCTGTTGGTGAGAACTCGGCCAATGCAAACCGGGCGGGATGGCATGACACATAGCCAGCCGCAGCTCCGGGCAAACAAACTCCTGAGTCGTCATGCGGCTGCGCTCCGCAAGGAAGCGGCGTTCAACGGCCTCCACGTTCAGCATGCTGGCACCACCCGCAGCCAGCCCAGCCACCAGATCGGGAGTGCAGCACGGCTTCTGATCCAGCGGCAAAATTCTACCGAGTCTAAGTTGTCTGCAGGAAGAGAAGTAGTGCAGTCGTGCTAAGAGTTGGATGCGCGATCAGCAAGCTTTGGCACATCTGCGACAGCATGCTGCGCATGGAGCAGCTGTTGCTGCAATTGGCTCTCACACTTCGACGGCTTAAGCTTGTACTGCACCAATCCTCTGCTGAACAGTCTGGGTCTGGTACATGTGCCTGGAGCCAAAGCAAATCAAACACCGGGCGGGCAATCACGGACGAGACTAGAGTGGCTAGACCTCGGAGCAGCTATTTCCAGGCTGAGCGCAGCTAAATCTACCACCGCTCCTCACGGTTCGGCCTGTACCCGCAGGGCACGTCCAATCAACTGAAAGCAAGACAGTAGCGGGCCTGTTTCCACCTGGTCTTCCCCAGTATTTTTGCCTGATGCCGTGAGGGATCCCAGGTCTGACACCACCCGGATAACGGCAGTCATTTGTGGTCAGAAGCCTCCTCCACACCAGACTGTATGCAAACCTCGGCATGTGCATCGGCAACAACCGAAGGCTTGGTCTCGTCTCCGGCCAAGTCATCAGCTCGCTTCCGACATACACTCCATAAAGCCGAGATTTGTCTCCCGAGCTGTAGAGCCATGGCCTAGCAGTACATTCCCACCAGACTGGACCGCCGCACCACTACAGTACAGTCCACTGCTCAGCGACCGACAGGACGTCAGCTTCAGGGCCGACGAACCGTTCGATTCGATTGCCTGCGCATGCTGCCGTGCTACTTTCTGCTCTCTCGATTCTGCTGGCCGCTCAGGTCTGAGAAGAGGTTCTCGTCGGTTCTTTCGAAGTTTTCGCAGTCGGGATTGGGCCTTCTACAATGTTCCGTCTGCTGTCTCCTTACGCATCTCTGTTGAATTATGAGTCTGTGGACACGGCACTGTAATTACATTGAAAGTATCGGGGTAGGCTAGAGAAGCATGGCAAAATGCTTTTCGTTGATGCGGCAGGGGCCGGCACAGACAAGAACACCCCAAGAACACCGTGCAACTCGGGCAGTTGGATGCATGATCAGGATGGAATGGAAGCTTCCCAAGTCATAGCCTTTGTACCAATGGCACCTTTGGCCTGTGCTTTGATGACCACACACCAATTATGGTACGAGTATCGATGTAGACCGCGATTGGATAACTACTCGGGCTTCGATAAAACGAAAGGTGCCGATATGTGCAGGAAATCGCAAGCTCAGCGGCATGCTGACATGTACCGTCATGTGCGCGACGCGGCCCGGCCATACAGTGAATTGCGGCGGTCAAGCGTTGGTGGCTTTGTGTAGGAGCCATCCGTCTTCACCTGAAACCACATCCATCCACAGGCATCCGCGCATGAACGAGCTCCAGGGCCAGTGCTCGCGATGCAACACGAACTTGGTTGACACGGTCTGTCCTTCGTAACTGGCAACATCTCGACTCCTCAACATGCTTTCGAAAGACACAGGCGTCCTTTCAAAGTCATCGCCATCCCGTGCCATGTCCTGTGTACTTGCTGCATGACTCTCAATACAGACTCTGGACAGAGCAGCGGCACCTGCTTCGCAGTGGCCGCAACACGGTCCACGACGGCCTCCGCGATGTACACAAGCCAACAGTCCGATTCAGCCCGCACACTGCAGAGTGGGAGAGGGGGGGACGCAGGTGCGGCCGGATTGTCCAAGAAACACCGTTTGTGCTCCTTGACTACATTAGAGGGCCTTCTTGATCCGCGGAGTGAACCCAGAGCAAACACAGAACGCCGGAAGTTTAGTTTAAAGGATTCACGTTGTTGATTCGAAGGCGTCAGGACAGAGGGCGCCTCCCGGTCAAAACAACCGCTGAGGTCGATGTTGCGTCGGTCGCACCAGCCTGCTGCAAGCGCCGGAGGGGGGGACACGCGAGGTAAGGCTCAAATCAGGCCGGACGGTCGAATTAGATCGGCCGTGGACCATTTCGACCTGTGCTGCATGTAAAAAATAACATCTGATTCCGTGTGCCGAGGAGGTGACACACACACACACGGACGGACGGACCAAGGTCCGCACCAGTGTGGCCGCGACCATGGAACCTCATCGTCATCTGAGTCGTCCTGCTGTCGTTGCACATCCCCAAGTTACCGAAAGTTGGAGACTTATCATTGGCGTGCCTGCGATTCCTGCCATGCTGCTCCTGCGAAGTCAAGCTCATCCTCCGACTGGCTGAGGGAGCGGTTCAGGCGCCTGCAACTTCTGGTCCGTCAATCACATTGAGTCCTGTGCTCCACAACAGACAGTATCGGATCCGCCACGCCAATTTGAGTTGGAGCACTTTTGGGCACGAATCTGCGTGCAGTTGGTTCCCAAAGGCGCCACCGCCTGTGACAGAGTGGCTTTGCAGAGCAACTGCTAAGACAAAGAGCCTGGCTGCATGGGCGGATTCCATACCATGACTTGCGGTTCAAAATTCATCATTGGCTTTGCTGCAGTAAGGCTTCCACAGTGGAGGGTGCTGCAACCAAGGCCTGACAGCAAAATGATTCATGCAGACATTCAAACGTGTCCATTCGCGCTAGTGTTTCGACCATGCCTGCGTCGACCTCGCATGTCTTCTGCGAAGCCGAGACCTCACAGAGAGGGAGGCTTGGAAAGATGTCCAACGGCACAGTGTGAGCGATCTGTGGCACGGATGGATGGACATCACGCTTTCACGGTGTGATCGCCTGTGGCACACAGCCGGCAACTGCCTCAGTCTCAGCAGCTCACAGGCACCATCATCCTGAAGCCGTTCTGCGATCTTCCAATCGCCGAACCTGGGAAGTCACTTTTGGCAGCTTCTATCGGAGCAGGAAGACCGAGAGGTGAACTGCTGGCTCCAAAAAATGTAGAGACCGTGATCGCCCTTCTTCTTGAAAGCCTTGGCCGGAAAAACGGATGCAAAACAGCGCCCGGCCCCGGCCTTTCTGAGGCACCGGACCGGCCGCCCATTGAAGAAAGTCTCGAGCCTCAGAAATCAAGGAGTAGATATAGGCTCAGATAGGCTTAGGGCTTAGGAGTGTGAGTACACCGCAATCTAATGGACAAGCATCAATCGTCAACCAACTCTGGCTCTCCTTTTTTGCTGGCCGATCCGACGCTGCACGAGGCTCGGCGAATCACATGTGCGAGTAAGAAGTGCGCATCTTTAGCATTTCAGGAGTAGTTCTTACGCTCATGTCGGCATGCTCTGCCTCCAGTTCTCCACGCGGCAGTTGGCGAAGTCCGGCCTGAGCAGATGTCCTCACGGACGGTGCGAACACCGCGCTCCTGCACTGAACGTCCGGTCCGCACATCTGGCGCGCTGAAGGCGCGTATGTGGCGGCATGTAGGTAGTTGCTTACGCACTCCTCCAAATCGAATAGGCTTTTGCGGAGCTTAGCTCCATCTGCTGCGTTTCTTGGATACGGGAGTTGCTTGCGGCAGTGGTAGAGGCTCGGGCTGAGTGTCCTCGCCAGGTGCAGACCATCTTGTTTTGCCCGAGGCCATGTGGTAGTAGTAGACGAGGCCTTCGGTATTTCGAAAAGCCCGCCAACCCTCCGGCAGGTCTGCAGCAACTTCCCTGGCCTTCCCGGTCCGCTGAGTGCCCCTAGGGTTGGCCTTCTGCACAAAATCCTCCACTTTCACAGCCTCTTTCTCGTTGTCGGAAAAGCTGCATCCCTCCATCGAGAAGTCTGTGCCACGGACCAGAACGCCATAGCGGCTGTTTCGGATAACGGAGCTGCCAAGAAGGCGCGCGCTGAATCGGGGGTCTCCCAGGTACAGTCCGTCGTAGCCATTGTTTTCAAAGGTAGAGTTCTCAACTTTCAATAAACCGGTGTGAGATGCATCTCCGGACAGAAGGTGAAGTCCCAAACCGTCGAACTTGCATCCATGTACCCGGCAAGATTGAATGCTAGTGCTTCCGGAGCAGCCTTCAAGGACAACTCCGGCAGACGAGTCATTGCTGATGTCGCAATGGTCGATCTGAACATTCCCCACAACCCCTTTCAGATCGATGGCTCCGCCACTGCATGACGCATCTATAATGAAGCCGCTGAGCTGTGCACCGCCTGCACATTCTCTGAAGACAACCTGGCCTTTGATAACTGCTTTGTCGGCAGACTTGCACACGAGCCGCACGAGTGGCTTCGAAATGACGATCAATCCATGATAGGTGCCGCCAGCCACGAAGATCTCGCCCCCGCTGATAGAGAGCCGATCCACCGCAGCAGCAATGGATGCCACTTCGCTGGGCACGTTAATCCTCAAAGCCTCACTTTGCTCCCAGTTTGAGGAAGTGCGAGCCTTGGCAGCCTGTACCGACGGGCCGCTAGGCCCGCTTAACCCTATGCCTAAGCTGTCATCGTACTTTCGGCGTCTCGCTGGGTCAGATAAGACCTCGTAGGCCGCTTGCAGAAGCTGGAATTGCTGAGTTGCCACGCGCACGGCGATCTCATCCTTCGGGTCCTCTACCTGCATGAAAGCAGTTACGTGTAGTTGCAGCCATGAGTTAAGCAACACCCGGCCCCGCCTTGTCTGGATGCCATTTGAGAGCCAGGAGGCGATGTGCTTTCCTGATCTCGTCTTGAGAAGAGGTATGAAGCACGCCCAGCAGAACATAGTGGCTGACGGTACCCTCCGGCCCCATAGCCATAGCTACCGGGCACGTGATTTGACAACGGCTGCGGGCCAAGCCAGCCAAGAAGGGATACAGTACCACATCCATGCGATAAAGACAATTCGGTTGCAGGCTTCAAGTACCCTCCGCCAATGATGTCCGAGGAGCGCCTGCAAGCGAAGCCAAAAACTAAACTCGCTGTCAAGCGCTAAGCCGCCGCTAAGTGCCGAACTCAAAGAAAACACATGTTGAAGAGTCGTCAGTCGTCTGGCGCCGTGCACTTAGGGCCGCGCATGTTACGCCCACGCTGTGGAACCTCGACCTGGGACATGCAAGTTTCGGAAGTCGTGGCTGCTTCGATTCACTGGACTTCGGAAAACTCAGTCACACACCCACAGCTCTGCTGGACTGTCCTCCTGTCGGCCTCCACTGCAAAGCGGAGCACTAGCCAGCGCACGAGACGTGCAGGTACACACCAGTCCTGATTTAGGCCTTGCTTCATGCTCATCCTCCAAACAAGTAGAGCAGAGTTGAGTAACGAACTGCACACGTTAACTCGCCATGCTCTGCGCTCCTCGCTGGATGAGTCTTGCCTGTGGTTGAACAAGCTTGCACAGTTTGGACCGGTAAAGCGGTACGGTACTGGTATAGTACTGCTGAGATGGAGACCAGTGTTGCCCGCGAGCTTGACTCGAGCGAGTCCCGCGCCGCCAATCTATCTCCTTCGGCCAAGGAAGCTCTTTTGACCGGTGGCAGATGCCAAATTCAACCCCTAAAATGGTTAGTCTCAAACTCCTCCTCATCACTGCTCGAATCTTGCACCCTCCTCGCAACCGGAGGCAGGAGGCATGGCAAATGGGACTCCGACAGAACATCTTGCAGGTCGGCCTGGATGCTCGGCGCCCACGCATTCTCCGCGACCCTGGCAAGGCAAAACCATGACGAGTCATCACGAAAGCAGGGCTTAAGTTGATAGCTGCTGATAGCTGGTCCGAGAGCCTCGATCTCGAGCATTGAATTCCTCGTGTCTCAAAGAACGTGCTTTGATTCTTAGGAAGCTAAGCAGGATGACCTTTCTCGTCTGAGACAGTGACACCCTCATCCCACATCTGTGCAAAGTCTTCCCACGCAGGCCGTCCTGAAGCAGATGCCAATCACGTCGCCAACACACAGACGGCTTCCTAGACATGCACATATGTGGAAATGTCACCTCGACGGGTTCGTGAACTGTCGACTTGTTGTCCGATTTCCGTCAAATCTTCTTTGTCATCGGAGTGCTTTGTTGTATGATTTCTGGTTCAATCGTCTTGTTCATCGGAATGCTACGCCGTCTGTCCACTTGTCGTCTGTTTCCGTGTCCAATCTTGCTTGTTATCGAAATGCTTTATTTATACTTCAGCCTCGAGTGCAAATCTCTGGCCCGAAGTGTGATGCATCGGCATTCTGGCCAATAAACCCATGCTAAGGCGGCAACGCCTTCCGTTCTCTCGTCTGACGCCTGGAGTCTCCAACATTGACCGACCGAACGTACGACATGTGTGCAACAGAGTCTCGGCTTCGCACGCCACTTCTTGTCTGCAAAATCTTGGAAATGGAAGGGATAGAATTCCTCATCGTCCTGACACTGGCGGTCTGACTATCTGAAACCTCAGAATCAACTCTTTGTTGACAGCACGGCTTGCATCCTGATCGTCAAACCCACCCTGGGCACGCCTCAGTCTTGTTGGTCTAAGACTCTACGATTGCATCGAGACTGAGGAAACTCTTATTTGAGAGATGCTCAGGGGAAAATACCGGAAACAAGGATCCACATGTGTGCTGCACATGACAGAAATCACGTCAAAGAGCCAAAGTAAGTGCGCAAAGAACGGCGTCAAAGGGACACGAGGCACTAGTCACCAGTCACCAATAGGTCCGGATGGAAGTTGCGTTGCATAGATGATGTAGTCGTACATCAACCTTTGCATACATCATATACTAGTGTGGGTAGTAACCCGGTAGTATACATATATATATATATACGCATATGCGCATATGTCACTTACTTACTTACTTTTCAGCGCAAGGCTTCCAGACTCGTCCGTCATGGAAGAACGGTATCTCGAGTCTAGAAGAGAGAGTTGGTTGCTGAAGCTGAAGCCTGAGGCCTGTACAGGCCGGCTGAGACTGTGGCCACCAGGCATCCCGAGCGTGCGTTTGGGAGCTCGAGCTCGAGGAAGCCGAAGCTTTCCGACCTGGCTGCGCCCCTAAAAGATGCGAGGCCTCCAGGGGCCGAGGCCGAGGCCCAGGCCTGTTCCCTTGGCCGCATCATACTCTCGCCGTTTCTGGGTGAGAGCTTCGTAGCCTCGAGACGCAGCGAAAGTCTGAACAGGGCATAATTTAGGGCCCCAGGGCCGGCGCAGAGATTTAACTGCACCATGTCATGGGAGCCTGCATCTGGCACGTGTTCTGCTGCTTCTGCTTGGTGGGAAGAGCGGATTTGATGTTGAGCAGGGGGCAAGAGCCCACCAGGTCTGGATGTGCGGATTTTGCACCTGGGAGTTTGGCTTGCAGGCAGCTTGCAGGCTGTGAGCGCAGGCTTGTGGACACGAAGATCCGGCGCTGTAAGTAAGCTTTCCTTATGTCCTCGATGCTGGCCGTCTCGGGAACACCTGCAGTTGACACAGATGAGAGTTTTACTGCGCGAGAAACGATGCTGAGCCAGCTGCCGAGAAGCGAATAACAGTTGACCTTTGGAGCCTGCACGAATGTTAGTTGTAAAATCGCGATAAACCGCAACAGCGAGTTTGCGACTCGCACAAGCAGAAACTGCAATTTGAAGTGACGCCCATTGCTTCGGAGGTGGCGAGGCTACGGTGCTATGCAAAAGTTTTCGCCTGCCATGCGTTTCCTCTGGACCAGAAGCTGGAAGCTCCTCTGCGGTCAGAGGCAGAGTGACTATCTAACTACTAACTACCTTCGGTGCCCCCGGGCTGACCTGGAGACCTCTGCTGTGACCGAAGCGCCTCGGAAAGAGCGCGGAGCGCTCGGCCAGAGGATGCAACAAAAGCTGGGCGCGAGCCGGAAGCCCGGGTACTAGGCGACTAAGCGCACCACCGAGAAGCATCGAAGGAAGGACAGTCCTGCGACTCTGCGACTGCATCGCATTGTCAGAAGTCGAGACTCGTAGCGCGTCATCCGGCTTGTGTATTAGACCACGACTCCCGCATTTCAACTCTTTGCCTTGTAAACGCGACATGTGTTTGAGACATTGCCATCTTTGCCAGTCCACATGGCAAAAGGCTATGCAAATGGAATGCCAATCTATGACTGTGCCGGAAAGTTGGCATGAGCTTGCTGAAGAGGCTTTGGCTTGGTCTGTCTGGTAGTGCGAACAAGCGGCAAGTGTTTGACATGGCTCTGAATTGCATGCTTGCTGGTGGAGTTGGAGCAGCTCGGGGCACACATTGGCTGGAAACAGAAGATGCTCTCTCACATGCTGGCCTCAGAGCACCTTTCTTTGAGCTTCGCGGAGAACACATTAGGCAAGTAGCCACTGGGAGCGTCTATGATCAGGTGACACTGGGTTTAACCGCCTTTGAGACGAGGCACGCACGGCTACGCAGGCTTACGTCAGACTTGCAATGCCAACTGCACATCGCTTTTGCAAAAGCGTGTCAAAGGCGGAGAAAAAAGCGGCTTTGCTCGGCCGTTGCCCCCGTTCGGGGCATCCCAATCGAGCCGCCAAGCTGCACGCACGACACTTGAAAGGGCGCGCTGCCGAAGGTAGCTTGAGAAAGCGCTCATGACTTTAGCTGCTAGATGTGAGCAACATCACATGCAAAGAAGATGACCCTGTGAGGCTGAAGCATTTCATGTTCAACCGAGAGCAAGCACTTGGCACTATTGCACACTTTAAGTTGACGAAGCCTTCACCGGACATCCTAGGTTAAAGATTCCTTGCAAAAGTCTCACCACCGCTGGGACCTTCAAGGACCCTTCTTTTAGATGCAGCAGCGAGACTTCCTATGTTCCCCGAAAGCGTGGGAAAGGGTTTCTCGAATGAGGTGGTTGGGATGACATGATGTGATGGCGTATCTGACCTTAAGATGTCGTGGGGTTGCATGGTGTGAGGTGCTTCTGACCTCGCAAGCTGAAGTTGTGTTTTCTTTAACGCACCTGGCAGGGCTAAAGGGAGTCGCGCGCTTCGCAAAATGGTGCTGCATGCCCACCAGGATGGGGGGAGGCAATTCGATCGCGTCAAATCGCGTTTCCGCAGGTGGTGCTGCGACGATTCATGTTCGGCATTGAGAACCCTCTCGGCGAACACGACGTGTCCATGTCCTCCGGCATGTGCGATCCATTGCGCATCCCACTACATGGGCCCATGTTGGAATGTTGGCCTGCGCATGCGGCGCACAGCGGTGGTTTTAGCTTCGAAAAGTCCAGTTGGGGGGCAAATGCAGCACATGGGGAAGCATGTTGGCCGCGCGATATCGCGCTGCGCGCGTGGTGCCGCGACGATTCACGCTTAGGCATGTCTTTAAATCACGGCAGTGCATGCGAGAAGCGTTTTTGCAGTGGTAAGTATACTTGGGCCGAAGTTTTGGTCAAGCCACATCGTGCTGCATGCGTGGTGCCGCGACGATGCGCATTTGTCAACCCTCTCGGTGGACAGGTTTTGGCGCTGTGCGTGCTATGCCCACCGTCTGAGTCAGAAGGCCAGCTTAAGCCACTGCTTACACTTTCAGTTGTTTCTATCGTTGTTATTGTCGTTGTCGCTTTGCTATATATGCTGAACGCTTTTACAAGACTCCGAGACCCGGCCCTCGATGGCCTCATGTCAGCCCATGTGTCATACTTCGGTACATTATTCCCCTCGTTGTAGTTCTAGATCCACTCCTTTGTGATTTAATGCTCCATAACATCCACCTCCACGATGCAGAACGGTTCAAAGAAGGGTGTGGCAGGGTTTTAAGAAAGGCTTTATAGAGCAGGAGACGGGCATGTCAAATGATAATAACGTATGGATGGTTGCAAGATGTTGCAAGCATGGATGCAAGTTTGGATGGATGGATGGATGGATGGATGCAGGGATGGGTGGGTGATTTGATGAATGAAAATAAGCAAGGATGGATGGATGGATGGATGGATGGATGGGTGGGTGGGTGGNGGTGGGCGGGCGGGTGGGTGGGTGGGTGGGTGGACGGATGGATGACATGATGTTCGGTGCTAACGCTTTCGGGGCACTCGTTCTCTAGTTTATACGTACGACCTGTACGAAGACGTAGGAGCAGTAGGCACATCGTGCTGGATCTAGCCGAACCGCTGCGGCGCCTCAGTGGCGGCCAAGCTGTCACGCACTGGCAGTGGTAGCAAGCGGCGACGAGCTGTTCACTGCAATCGAGATCGCTTACTCCCCTTGCCAGTACGAAATATACCTGGGTTTCTAGGCCAGAACATCAAGTTGAATCTCAAAAGCCTGGGCCTAGGACCTACACGTAGGAACTGCAGCAGCTGCATCAGGTGATATCAGGTGTTGTTAGCTTCATTCACCCTCAGCTTTGATCCGGAAGTCGGGCAACAGATGGGCAAAAAGTGGGAGAAAACGAAGGGGGTGATGCGCAATGCAAGTGGAGGCTCGTTGAAGGGAAGCCTGGGAAGGGAGCATCTCCGCGGTTCATCCTCGTCTCTCTGCTGCCCACGGCACACCAGCGGATGTGGCACGGAGCGTTTGGCCTCAGCAAGTTCAGTCTGAAGTGAAGTTTGTGTTCTTAGATCTATCAGCGCCAAAGGCATTGAGACCACTGGCAGCACTTTTTCAAATTTCAACCAATGAGGCAGACTATGCAGACTGTAGGCTGCTGCTTAAAACTTCTGTACACCCCTTTCGACTCAGCTCGGGGGTCGGTCTCCGTGAGCTGCACAGAGACTTCACGTGCTCTTGGCCGATATCATCCCAAACGCGGTCCTTGGAGGGCAAGGCTTGGGCAAGTTCCGTTTTAAGCCATCTCTGCCGCTCTGCCGGGCGAGTTGCACGAATCCACCGATGAGGAGCGGGAAGTCACCAAGATGAGACAGCCTCGCCACAAACCACTCGCCAGCTAGACAGCTAGAGACGTGGATAACGTGGAGCATCGTGGAGCATGGGCAGCATGGACGTAAACTTCTGTCGGGGCACAATCCTCCCACCATGCGCCCGTCTGGTCCACCCTTGGCATACCCATAGCCTCGGAATGCATCTTGACATGCTCCCGTGCTCTGCCTGCCCCTACGGTCCACGGTGCCCCACACAGAGAGACGGCACTGAGAAGCACACCATAGACAATTCGGCCGAAGGCCCAAATCATGCCACAAGAAGCAGCAAATCTGGGATAGAGAATGCCATTGAATGCCTTGGAACTCGCAGAGTCGCCTCTCAATCACACATTCCTCCGAGTCTCTGAGTCCTGGGGCACAAGCCATCAACATTTGCACCGGTGCCCAATTCTCGAGAGTGTTCTGATGAGCTCGCCTTGACTTTCAATCCCGATTTCGCCATCTTAGGAAACTCGTCGGCCTTGCTGACTTTGTGTGCCAGGTGTCTGCACGCTGTTGAAACTCTCCGCATGGGGGTGGCCGTCGGGAGCCTCGGCTTCGAATCGCCTAACTCGGAGATAGACACGCTTTTCCGTTGCTGCCGGTAGGGCACATAGAGAGCCGGGTACTTGATGCCATACTGCTTACGCGCCTTCACCTAGCAAAGGGGCTCGAAGAACACATGTCCATGGCAGAGCCCTAGCTGCCGACCGCTTCAAAGTTGTGCTGCAGGCTGAGATCTGCACTACATTGATGGTCAGGTACATATTGGATATCCAGGACATGCAGTGCGCAAGCACGACATATCCGTAGTCATCTGGAAAGGAGAATGCCATGGCAGTTCTTGTAGGTCGGAGACGCTCCCAGACCCAGCAGTGCGGCAAGCTTTGGGCCAGGGTCAATACCACAAACCAAGATCTGGCATGTCGAGTCGGGGAAGTGTCGGCCTGTTGCTGAGCTTCGAGCCTCGTCTGCTTTCGGCACAGACGGGCTGCTCGCCTCTTTCCGCCCAAGCCTCGAGGCTTCGCGTTCAGGCGTCTTCATGGTTCAAACGAGACACGGTCCCGAGCCCTTGACCATATCAGCACCTGTCACCGTCACTGTTTATCGCTGTAAAGCTATACAGTAGGCAGCAAACGGAGGCTGCAAACGAATGGCTCCAGAGGTGAACGCAGGCAGGCCCTGTGGTTTCAAGGATGTTGTGCCGTGTTCATGAAGCTGTAGATTGCCTAGTCTTCCAAGTCTCGAGCTCTGGCCGCTGGTGGGTGAATGTGAGCTTCCTGCTGTGTTTCTGTCATCATGGGAACCGGGTTGCTCGGGTGTAAGTGGCCACTCCCAAACATGCGTTCGTCTGTCGCAGACAACTTATGCAAAGGCGTTCGGCATAACTTACCGACACTTTCTCAAACAAACCTCCCCAGGTATGCAGATACGGAAAAGCGGAGAAGTCAACATGCCAGCAACAGTGTTTCGAAGCTTGGCAGCACGACTGCAATTCCAATTAGCCAAGTGCGGGGGACGTTCGATTTACGAGATAACTTCGCGTGGCGGATCGTGGCAATGCGTGCCAGATGTCTCTTCATGCTTTGAATTGCTTTCGGGCCAGGCCCCCAGGTCCCCAGGCCTCGTGCGGCTCGGCCGCGCGAAGGGCAGGCGACGCGAGGCTGGGCCTTTGGCCCTGGGCCAAGGCCGATGCCACCGGAGGAACCGCTCCTCCAAACACCAGTCTGGGCTCTCTCTTTTGACTCGGCATGCCCTGGCAGGCCCTGGCCTTTGGAGCGGAGACGACTCCTCCAAGTCTTTAACCTCAGTCGCACTTCCCACGTAGCGCAACCTCAATTTCCTGGTGTTTTGTCTGTTACCAGTCGTACGGCGCCAGATACAGCGGGTCGTCTATCGACCTCTAGTATTCTCTCTTTAAACGACAGCCCAACCCATCCAAAGTGGGGCTTCACAACCTCGTATGCGGCACATCCAAGCAGAACAACATGGACATGCATGGAGAATGCTGAAAGGCTACAGTGGCCACACTTCAAACGATGCGAACACTCTCGCGGACGCCAGGGCCGCCCACTTCAGTGGCTGCACTGCTTTGGGGGCTGAACCTCGGTGAATTCCATGTGCTTCTCCCGAAAGACGAAAGAAGCAGCGTTGCAGATGGCCAAGCGCGAGCTCAGCTCGAGTCGACAGCGTACCGCAGCCAGACGAAACAGGAGAGGAACTGAGGCAGGCGATCGCTGATGCATGGCTGCTCACTGATTCATTGCCGATGTCAGCCCTACAATTTGAGAGCACTGCGCAAGCCGGTTGGTAAGCCTGGCTGCCTGCACAAACATCACTTCCAAGGGTATACCATGGGACGCAGGACACACCTCCCGCCGGTCAGGCAGTCTGGGCGCTGGTGCCGTGGTAGAAGTTGTCGCGCGGACCTGTTGCCATCAAACATCACAGGAAGCTATGCACTATGTTCCTTGCTACCATTACCTCACATGACACGCACTTCTCAACAGGGCTGGCCGTTCCCCAAATCCTAAGCTCGCCCTGAATGCGACAGCTGCGTCCCCACCCTTACACGAAGCTTTTACCCCAAAAAGGGGTCTTGAGAGAAAGCAGCGGCTGGAGCCTGGCTCTGAAGGAAATCGAAGAGGTCAGGTTTCGGAGGCAGGCCAAGATGCCATGCCTGCAGATGCGATTCTTTGCATCGTGTGCTGCTGTAAGAGCATTGCCTTCAAGACAAGTTGACCTCCTGACATCACCCTTGGAAAGTATGAGTAGCGGAACAGCTGCATCAGTGCCAGCGCCCGGAAGCCAACTTGAACCGGGCTTTTGGAAGATTCGCCCGTGCGAGCGCCTCGCGTGCTTTTGCTGCCCACGCCTCCTCAATGCGCAGGCCAGCCTTGAACTGCGAACGAAGTCTCGAAGCATGGTTCACTTCCCGGCCGACTTCCCGTAGCTGGACATTTCACACGCCATCTGAGCATTATTGCCAGAAGCCCTGAAGGAGCGTAGGCACAGTGTCACAGGCCTCTTCCCAGCTCCAGTCCAGCCCAACACGTTCGCCTCGCAGGCTTGAAGCCGTGAGCCGTGTGACTGCAAAGGCGCATCTTGCGCCTTTCGAGAGTCCGAGCGATCTGACCAGGGCTGAGAAGCCGAGGGCCTCGCAGGCGCAGTCGCCATCTGCTGCACCAGTACAGCATAGCACAGCTGGACACTTCGCCGATCGGGGGCCAAGCCAAGCCCTCGATGGCATTTCCTTCTGCAGGGACCTCCGTCCGGGGCTGCAGTTTCCCATGCTGACGCTGCACCCCCGTGCTCAGCAGTGCTCCACCGTGCTCAGCAGCAAGCAGTCCGTGGACCAGCACCCTTGTTGGAGGCTCGGACCTGCAACTCGCCGCAGGCATCCAGGCTCCCGAAAATTCCTGAAGGACCCAACGCGGCCACGTGGGAGGTCTGCTTCAAGTGCTTCAAGCCGTAGATGGAGTCCTAGTGCACGCCGTGTTCATGAAGTCGTGGGTTTCAGCGACAGTTGTCGAGCCTTCAACCGTCTGGTGCATCCCGTTTGCCTTTGGATGTGCCAGGCTACGGCTCTCACTACAAGAATCAAAGCTGAATCGTAGTCGTAGTGGCCTTTCCCAGAAGTCGCTCTTCAGCCTCTTCCTGGCTGGATGGACTGGATGGAGGCATTGAGAAAACTTCAGGCACCGCGCCTGGGCTTCAACTACCATCTGCCGCAAGGACTCGGAAGTGTTGACAAAGTTCTGCTGCATTGCCTACGGCAGTGGGCTGTGGTTGTATTCTTGCGAAAGCCTGGTGTCAGATCAGATAGGATGTCCACACCAAGCAGACCTCTGCAAATTCAGCAAGCTCTTTCTGCACCTCTTCGTGGGCACCTCTTCGCAAGTCGGGAAAGGTCACTTCTGCATTCACCATCGACAAAACATCCACATCGAAAGCCCAGGAGCTTGTGCCGATTCCGCGGACTTCGCCAGGTTCCTGCACCGCCGCACAGACAACTTTCACCATCAAGCGTAAGTATAAGCCTGGCCCTGGTGACCCTGAAGGCTCTGACCTGGCCCTGAAGCTTCATGATCGACGCCTTCGAAGCGCTATTGGCTATTGCGTATTCGGTGTATTCTGGCGGGCAGTTCGGGCAGTAAGAACCTCACTCTCCGGTTCTTGCGCGCCTTTACTTCGGCTTCGAAAGCAGCAAACAGTCTCGACACGTCCTGGTACTTGTACTGAGACTGTTGAGAATCGCTTTGCGTTTCCGTCAAAGTCCTCGTGCAAGGCAGTGCAGCATGCCTCTGCGGCCTCCTGCAGACTTGTACAGCGCGAAAGACACTTAAGGGACAAGAGCCCTCATTTCTTCGCCTGTGCCATGGCAGCCGCTTCTTTGGCGACTGCACTCTCAGAGGCCTTGCGAAGGAAACGACAATGCAGCCATTCCATGCGCACTATATAGGCCACAAACCCCTCTTTCAGCGCCCCGCTACACTTAACTCTCGCACCTCTGCCTGGCATCGAGACAATTGCTGACATATGCCGCAAATCTCTTTGAGTCCTGAACCAATCAGCTCACATCAACCCTTGTCTTGTTCCATGGCACCTCCAGTGCAGAAAGCCGCGCCTCCAACAGCGCTGCTTCCAACACAAACAGCTGTGGGAACACGGCGCCTTCAGCCCGCTGGTAGATTCTCTTGGAGGCCGCGGAGGCTTTGCTGCCTCCTCCTGGCAAGACTGCACTGCTGAGTTCCGGCCCGGCATGTATGACCAACCCATCATCTTGCCCGGCAAGTCGGACTTGCGTGACTTGCCTGCAAGTCGGCATCTGGTGTCTCTGAACCGAAGCTGTCCACCTCAGTGGCCATCTTCTGTTTGCTGGGTTTGAGGTGCTCTGCGAATCTTTCGTTTTCAGCCCCGTGCTTCCAGGCGGGCATCCGTGGAGTCCTGCATTCATCCAACATTGCCAGACACCGGTTCCCGTCCGATGTCCGATGCTTCCAGACCTTTGCCTAGCAAAATTGAACGCGGGCTTCGCGCGTTGCCGCCACTTCGCAGTCTCGAGCCCAACCGGATACGCAGTTTAAGCCGTTGCTACGAGCTGCCGAAGGCGCAGTGTCCTCTTGCATCATCGTTGACGGTGTCTGTGGCCTGCACGAGCACAAGGCAGTCCACGATGCAAGAGCTTGTTGTCCATGCGTGAGGAGCGAAACACATGCCTGAGCTCCAAGGATGCCGGATGCCGCTTTGACTTATGCTGTCATTGCCGAGCATCCAGACTAAAACTGAGTGTAACTAAACCTTGCATTCTGAGGGCTAACCTTGTGTGAAGAGGAACTTCCCAAGGCGTCACCAAGACGGGCTCCGCACCGGCTTTGTGGAGGCCGACAACAGGCATCGTCCGCCTTCTCCTCATATTCAAGGACAACCAGCATGATCTGTGAATGACATCAAAACACCAACTTGCAAGCAGCAACTTCGGAATGAGTGGACCACTAATTCTGAACTCGCGCGGTCGAGGGCTGAAAGCCTGTCTGCCTGAGATCCTTACGCAACGGGACTCGTCTGAGGTGTTAGACCTGTACAGGCCAGAGAAGTGGAAGTGATCTGACGATCGCGTGCTGATGACTTCAAGATTTAAGCAGACGGGCCAATGCGATGGCCACAGATGCAAAGATGCAGAGATGCACGAACACGCTTGCACCCGGGCTCCAGACGGAGAACGGGACGTGCCTTCTGACATCGAGAATTCGTGCGGTTTCGGCATCTGTGGAACCCGTCACTGTGGTTGAGTTCGTCAGACTACAAGAGCACATCAGGAAATCTGTTCATGCCTTCTTCCGGAGCTTTCGTTGCCGTGTCAGACCTGTCCTGTCATGCACATCAGGCCAATCAGCATTTCTGGCCCATGCTGGCCTAGACAGGCCTCCTTTGCAGTCGCGGAAGCGACCCCACCCTCCCCGTCTGCACTTTCAATGCCTCTCAGGATGGTGACAACATCTACAGGCAGGAATCACTCGGAATCAGTGGTTTATCGAGTTCTGAGAAGCGTTCTGGTAAGAGTGCGCGTCACAAGCTGAGAAGCTTGTAAGGCGGAACGTCGTTTGCGAAGTCATTCAACACTCCGACAAGATTTCTGAGTGGTTGCCAGCTTTGGCAAGATCCGAGATGCACAATGTTGCAGATGCTCTGCCCGGCTCTGATGCCCTGATCTATGACGCAGCGGAGACTTGCGTTTTTGCAGCCCGGGCATCCAATGGCCTGCACCTTCCGGTGCTCCGAGCACGCACTCCTAGCGCAGAATCGAACGCCACGGCAGGGGTGAGGCAGATTTGCACTCTGCACCGCTGCACTCTGCATTCAAACGTCCTGGCATGCATGGAAGTAGCATCCCTCGCTGCATCGAAACTGTGTTTGCCTGCAGGCACTGTTGGTCAGGCGAGTCAGAGTCTTCGGGTCTCATCACTTTGGTGCCTTCGGTTCTTGCAGAAGGCACACTGCTTCGGTGGCCCCTCGGCACCTTCTTCATCCGGCCTTGGCTGGATTTCCATGACACGGCCAAGTAAGCGGAAGACCAAACAAGCAAACAACGCCTCGTCATAGCCTAGCTTGCTAGGCACGGCTGACATCAACCTGGGATCCTTGCACCAGTGCATGCCCTCGCAGGCATTGTGGAATGGTTGCACCTGTCTGCAGTCTCTGTCGGCTTGCGTCTGCCCAGCAGATGTGGGAACATGTGCTACGGATCGCTTTTGATCGTGTTGGTCACGCTGCACCTTTTGCATCGTCTCCGTTCTCGTCATCCGTCTGTGCTGTCCTCAGTGGTGGTTCTGATGTTGCACGTGGACTCCATGGACATGGAGATCTGCGCAGATCTGTGTGAGCGTCCTCATTTCGGCCTCATCACTGTCTTCTGGAGGCTGCCACGGCCTCGACGAAAATGATAAGGTAACATGGCATGACATGGCTGAAGGATGCTGAAGACATGCCTCTGACCAAAGCTTTAGAGTCTGTCGCCGCGGCATTTTCAGGCTCTGGCGGTAGTCCCAAGGCAGTCTCGATCCGGGAGGTACGACAGTGCAAGATTCCAAGACGCTCGAAGATAGCCTGCAAAATCGCACGAGGAGATGAAATCGTCCAGCTGTGCGCACTTGCCTGCACGATCTCTTCTGATTCGCAGGCCAAGCGCTGGCAGCCCTGAGTCACGAGAGGAGGCAAAAGTCTGAGACGAAACGTTTCTCCAGAGGTCTGCTCCTCTCGTAGGTTTTCCAGGTCCACTCCCAGAAGGCCGACTTTGATAGTCAGGCCCTTTCAGCGATCCACAAGTGCTGATAAAGAGAGTCCATGCTGGAGTCTCCTCCTCGCCACCACCCCAGGCTGTGCCGGATTCTTCGTTGATGGCTGAGAAAGACCTGCAGTCTGGCTTGCACTCGCTTCGGTTTTTTCATGACCTGCCTGGCCTATGCAGCTCCACTTCCCCTTTGGGGGACTTCGTTGTCTCGCTATCTGCCTCGAGGCAGTGAAGAAGCAGTCTTGGTTCATGTTTCTTGCGAGCTGGCGTCAGTGTCACAAGACGTAGCCACTGATGCGTCTGAGGCGGACTTCGGCTTCGTTTCGTACTACCCGGACCCTCCAGTGTTTTCCACCTTCTCAGCAGAAGACCCGGCTGGGACCGGGATTCTCTGCTGTCCCAGGTGCGGGTCAACGGTGCAAGTTGGAAAAGTGCAACTACGACGCTGCAGATGAAAACAACGAGACCAGTGCTTTGAAGTGCCTTTGCAGTATTGTGTATAGAAAACCGGTGTCAGTTTTGTCGATGTAAGTAATGTGTTGATTGTTTTCTTTGCACACCGTGCACGCGTCCAGCACCCAACGAATGACTGGAGGCCAACGGCCGCCAGTTTGGCGCATCCTTTCATTGCTACTGCCTCGGGGACACCACCTCCCACTCGCAGACGTCCAACAGCCAGCCGGGCCAGCCGACTGGTTTCTTGCCGTTTGTGGCAGTTTGTGGTTTCGTCAAAGACGTGCAGAAGGCTTCTTCCTGTTCTTCCTCCTTTGCCCAAGGGGCCCTGCAGACTTGCATGTGCGCCGAGGATTTGATTCATGACAAATTTAAATGAATAGTTCTACCACTCTCCGCGGCCCTACGCAGAACGAAAGCGTTCAGGTGTCTTCCGTATCTTTCATCACTCTGCATCTCTATGTCTCTGTCGTGTGCGCTTTCGGCCTGGGGTTTCCCCCCTGTTCCCACACCCGCTCTCGCGGCGGCCGCGGCCCCCAAGCGAGTCGGGTCCGTTGCCGAGTCGCGGCGGGCTGTCCCAAGCCGTTTCAGGAAAGCTATCATCGACTTCCCCCGTGATGCGGCACATTATCTCTCTTTTACTGTAGGGCAGCACGGCTTGGGGATGATCGAAATCCCTTTTCTAGGCCCCGCCTCAGTTCCGGCGCTTAGAAGGGATGCAGAAAAAGTCTGGGTCTGGGTCTGGTTCCCGCACTAATTCTCGCTCTCTCTCTCTCTCCTTCTCTCTCCCTCCCTCTCCTCTCTCTCTCTCTCTCTCCAGCTCTCTCTCTCTCTCTCTCTTCTTCATCAGGGCATGAGGGGTGGTCAAACCCCCCGGGCACATGCCCCCCCCACCTGTTATGGGGCTTTGAGGGAGTGTAACACCATAGCTGGTTCCCCCTGAAAGGCAGAACGAATATATTAGATTATGGAGTCTTTCAGGCACTTCCGCTAGTTCGGGCGGACCTCGGCTTCAAGTAAGTATGAGTTGTACAAGGAGCGTCAGAGGCTAAAGGACGTGGGTCTGGTCCCCCGAACTTTAGGGCAAGGTCTTCGTTGCAGGAGCAGCCGCTCCACGGCTGTTCAGAGTGTACAGGTTGGACTACAGTGCGGAAGTGGGTCCCGGATGATCGAAGCAACAAGTTCTACCAACAAGAAGACCGGATGGTAAAGAACCAAGACAGTTGTACAGGGTGTTTGGCTTCGATGCTGGAGCTGGTGTTGTGTGGTTGGATTGCTTCTGCTGTGGCTTCGGCGGTGGGTTGGTTTGGCGGCATCTTGTTGTAGGTGCTTGCCAGGCTCTGCATGAGGCTGGTGGGGTCCTGCTCGTCTTGCTGTTGGTGGTCTGTTGGGGGGGGTGGTGGTAGGCATCTGCTGTTGTTTCGCCCGTCGCGGAGTTGTGCCGCAAGTGGAGTGTCTTGTGGGCGTGGTGGTCGTGGTGGCTGCTGTTGTGGTTGTCCCCCTGCTTGCTGTTGTTGCAGACCACGCAATGGTCTGGTATCCACGAAAGCTGCGTTGTGAAAGGTGTTGCTCGCGGGGTGGGCGTGGTGGATGTGTGTTTGTGCTTGGCTTTGTGTGCCGCCAGCTGGCTTGGGTTTGGATGGGGTTGGGTAGTAGCTCCGTGGTGCTTCGCGTGACGAGCTTGCGCCGGTGTCGGTTGCGTCGTGGTGTGTTGTTGGTGTGGTATCGGTGGTGGGATTCTGTCCCTCTTCTGCTATATTCTGCTATGCTAGCCAAGGCGGGTGTGGTTGTTTTCCCCAGCGGTTTTGTCGGGGTTGTGGGTGCTGCGGAGGGCCGGTTGGCTACCGGTGGTGCTGTTCGTATGGCCCGGATGTCGTCTGGACAGGCTGGGTTAAGGAACCACCAGGAAGAGCCAATGCACGTGGGTGAGCGGTGCCCATCGTCCCACGATCCCGACGGAGAAGAGGTCCCCTTGGGCCCCTGGCGCACATGTCGCGGCCGTCCAAGTGTAGGCTGCGGCCCGTTATAGGGCGTGGGAGGACTGTCAGTTCCCAGCACCCGTGAGTTAGTTGGGTCATCTCTCTCATCGTGCTGCCGGAGAGCGGTACGTCTGGTGGCCTCGAAAAGGTCTGGCTGGGTGTCGCTCCACTCTTGCATGAGCGGATCTTCCCATGGGTGGTGGGCTTCGGGGTTGTTGCAGCTGTATGGGTCGTTGCTGTTCGTGCAAGGTGGTGTTCCCGCGCGCTGGTAGTGGGGACCGTTCCGGCTCTGGTGCATCTTGATTGGCGGCTGCGTTTGTGCCGCAGTCGTTTCGGCGGCTTCATGGTCTGTGGTGGTTTGGTGTTGCTTGGCTTGCTTGGTGTAATTGTGAATCTGGGGATGGCGTGGATTCCACGTTGTTGCTGGGCCTCGCGCTGTTGCTGCTGGGCATTGCGCTGCTGCTGCTTCCGGTGTGTAGTGTGCGTTGGTGGTGTCTGCTTGGGTGTCTTCGTCACGGTGGAGATGGCATCCGAGCATTTCCGTGAAGCGTTCCCGCCGAGCGTGTGCACAGCAGGTACATTGTGTATCGGTGTCCCCCCTAGTTAAGGGGGCTTCCTGTGGGACATACAAGATGCCCCAGCCAGGGCCTTGCTGTTCTTGGGGCGGCGGGCATGTTTGGTAGTTGCCCCGCTTGTTGCGTTGTTTGTAGACGTGTTTCGTGGCTTTGTTTTGCACACGCTGGCTGCCGTGCCCTTCGCTGCGGGGTCCTTCCGTGGCTGCTGCGTCGTCGGTCGTGGTGTTGGGTTCTGCATTGTTGCTTGTTGCTGCGGCCAGCTGTTCTGCATTGGCGTGGCAACTCTGGTGGGGCGCTGTGGCTGCTGGGTTGCTCGTTGCGGTCGTTGCGCCGTTGTCTGTGGGACGGCTGAGCGTCGTCCGTGGGAATGGAAGTGTCGTCTGGTGTCCGGGTTTGCAGTAGTGGCTTGGCAAGCCCGGGAGTGGGGTCAAGTCTGCTCCGCCTGTGCTTTGGGTTTGGTTGGGGTCGACTGTGGGGCGCGGGGTTCGGCCAGTACTGCAGCAGGCTTGGCTGTGTGCACCGCGTTCTTTATGTCGGCTGTTGTGGGTGTTGTTTGGTATTGGTAGTGCTGCGCGGTGTCGGGGTCGGTCGGCGTCGTGGCAGTGTTAGGCAGTGTTGCTGGTGTGTGCGGTGGGCGTCGCGGCGGCTGCCGTGCTCTGTGAGTCGGCGGCGGCTGCGTGGTCGCGGGAGGCGAGTTCCATGGGTCGGTGGTTGGGTCATACGGCGGCGCGTATCGTGCCGTGCCAAAGCCACTGTAGCCGTATTGCGGTTGGCAGGTGACGGGCGGTGCTTGTTGTGTTGCTGTGCGTGGCGGGGTCAGAGGTGGGGCCCACTGCTGTGGCGGGTGTTGTGTCGATGCCATGTTGGCACCATGTGGCGGGATTGGTGGTGGTTGCGCGAGTTGCGGTGGTTGTGGCTGCGCTGTGTTCAGCGGTGTATGTGCTGTTGAGGTTGCGGCAGTAGCTGTTGCAGTTGGTGCGCTGGTGCAGTCCACTTGCACCGTCGCGCCTGGGGCCAACGAGTAGCCGCCAAAGCTTGTAACGTATCCCCCATTGGCGGAGGCGTGGGTTGCTTGCCATGTAAACGATGTGGGCGCGAGTGCTTGGTGACCGTACTGCGGTCCCAGTTGCTTGCCACATTTCTGCTTGTCCAGTCTGTGGCAGCAGCTTGGAGTTCAGGTGAGTCGTCCGACTTTAGTCGAGCTGTTCACTTACAGGTAGGGGCCGGTAGGGGTATGAGCGCGAGTTAACGGAGATCGGTGCAGGCATGTACAGGACGTTGATGTAAAAACGAACATGTAGATCAGGTCGGGTGTGGATCATGTACAGGAAAATCGGGGGCAAGAAGGGCAGCACATGCATCATGGTATTCAAGTCACGTTCCAAGGCGTAGTTGAAATGCAACCCAGCATGGTCATCTGCGATGACTGCATCATGTACATGGCCATGACGGTCTGCTGTCATCATGGACTGCAAGAGACGGTCGGGCATCACTCGTTGCATGACATCGACGTCCGCGGTGCATCTGTTTTGCTCGGCAGAGCAGACTCCGTATCATCGTGGCAGAGGTCGGGCGACATGGTTTTCACCCCACACATCGGATTGACGGGCTTCATCTACATGTCCCCGGCCCGGAGCCGCTTCTGGGTCTTTCGCCGCGGCTGCTTTGTTCGCCGAGGATTTGTCGAGTGCGTCTGGTTCGGCATGAGGTTTTCGAGCTGCATCTGGTTGCCGCTGGACCATGGAACGTCAAACTTCTCGACGAACTTGTCTTCCAGCGAGGCCCAGAGAACTCGGTCCCCCGTTTTTCCTTGATCCACGGTCGAATTTTGCAGAGGCGCCGGAGGCGGGTCAAGATGAGGTCGATTTCCTGCGTCACCACCTGTAAGGGCTTTTGGTGGAATATTTTGTCGAAGTGGTCCACCAGGTCCTCTCGCCATGTGTCTGATTGTTGCATTCGTAATTCCCATGCGTTGTTATATGCCCATCGGAGTCGGCAGCTTTCTTGGACTTCCAGTAGCCGGCGCCAGCCTTCTCGTACTTGTCTGTCTTCCATGTACGGTGTTCCCCGCGCCGGAGCTTCTGGTGGCCTTTCCACGCCTGTTTTCGCGGGGTCCCTGGAAGCATTGCTAGCGCGGGCCGGCACAGCCCTCGGACCCCGCTGCTTTCGCGGAAAGCTTCACTTCGGCGCCCTGGCTTTGTGACGGCGACCGTGATCTCAGCGATCTCGGCAATGGGATCCATGGACTTGTTCTCGTGTAGTTTGCAAGGAGCGACGCGATCTCGGTTTCATCGCGGAGCTGTCGCGTTCCCCATGGTAGATTGCGTCGGAGAGGCTTGCTTTTATTTCGTGCTCGTCGTGGTGGTTTGGATGTGAACAGGCTCATATGGCTCATGGTCTCTCCGTGCAACTCCGTGCAAGGTCCCGAGGACGAAGTACATCCCCCGCTTGTGTCTGTACGTGTTTGCTGCAGATGTAGTCGAGGCGGCGGCTTCGCATCTGTGTGTTATATAGGGAAAGAAACTGTGCTTGTCGATCCGTTGTGGCGGAAATTTCATGTCGCTCTCGGTGAGCCAGAAGAGCAGGAGTTCCCCGCGGCCAGTCTCCGGATGCTTGCTGCATCCATTCCCGTCGTGAAGGTCTCGTTGGCGTCCCAACCGAGGAGTGCCTTCTCGTAGTGGTCGAATTGCTGTTTCCAAGTATCGACAATGGCTTCTGTCTGCAGCAGGGTAGCATGGTGTGGTATGTGACCAGACATCACGTACAGCTTGTTGGTGTCGTCGCTGAGGAGGCATCCAGTACCGCATTGGAGCAGTTTGTTTCGGCTGCGACCCATGCATGTCGCGTGCGCGATGCCGGTCCCCCGCCAATCGGAGTCTTGTTTGCCAGCGAAAATCTGCACGTCGGCCTTTTCGGACTCGTGCTTACCAGTTGCCACCATCACCTCTTGAAGGAGCAGGACAAAGTTCAAGTGAAAGGGTTGAATTCGTTCGAAGGTCACATAGAAGCTGGAGTACTTGTTCAGGCGCAAGTCCCCCCACGTTCCACGTGAGCACATGCAGCGTCCCGGCGTTGGCGTTGGAGCCAGGGTGAGACTTCTGTCTTTCTCAACTGCCCCGGCCGGCGCGGTATTCACGGCGGAGGCGACGCGTGTCTACAAGGGTTTACGAAAACCGATTGGCAGAGGAGGTCGTGCATCAAGCGACACCGGGGTACAGCAAATGCGCACACATGGTGAGACACAGGAGGTCTGGTCGAAGCCAGCCGGAAAAGTGGCTGCACATTGTGTTGAAACATGGGGGCACACTGCAAAAGCCTTGGATTGAAGCTGCTATGATGGAGCTTCTGAGTTTGAGCACAGCTTTCCCCTGGATCTGGGCTTGTCACCCACATTCCACTTTGCTCCTTGGCCCTCAGAGCCGTGAAACACTTGTTTTGGCCCATGTGGGTCAAAAATGGCCCTGGTAGTACGTGCATTTAGGGGGCCACACAATGCACCAGGGCCATTTTTTCTCGCGCGGAATCTCGAGTCTTTGAGCCAAATCTTGAGCCATTTTTGAGCCTTGCACTCGGGTTAATTAGGCTTAGCGACTCTAGGGTTTCAGTGTTCAGGATTGCAAAAACATGCACAGACAACTCTCAAGGTTATCAAATGCCAAACGGAGACTGTTTGGCTTGAAAGGAAGACGACATAGCTCCAAAACCATTGCTAGTGGAATGATGCCCGAAAGCCCGCCAGAAATGAAGGGAAAAGAACGGAACGATGCCCATGATACACGTGGCGTGTCCCCCCATACCATAGGTTGCCGGTGCCGAACTCGACATCCATGATCTCGCGGTCCCCGTCCATTTCGAGGATATGCCGTTTGACCTTTCAGGCAAACTGGGCACGTTTGCGGGCTCGGGGCTTTCGCTCATGGCCGCCCAAAAGTATCGGCTCCCTCCCTGTGGCCGTTGACCTGTCACCACTTTTGCTTCACGGATGCGGCGCAGGGAGTCTCGGATGCGTCGGCGGAAGTCGGCATCGTTCCCCGCTGCGGTTGGAGACTGGCACGATCGCAAAGTCACGTCGGAGTCCAGGTACAAATGCGTCCCCCATGTCCAGGTCAATCTCCAAACGGGCGATATGGTCACGCACCAGGCGAAGTGTGTCTTCGGCGCTTTGGTCAGCGTCCCACCCGCCGATCACGATGGCTGGCCGTCCATTTCCCTCAGGTCCCCCGCCGTCATGTGGTGCGTGTGCTGGTAGCCGAGAAGGTAGCCGTCGCAAACTTGCCGTCGAGCAGTTCGAGGCGCTTTTTGATTTCTTCATAGGAGCTGGTCACTTGCTTGACGGAGTTTTCCATGCTGCAGTGGCGGGTTGTCATGACATCAAAGAGATCTGTAGATCGCTGCACGTGTTCATCTAGCTGTCGCTCAACTCGGCCGACACGGTTCCAAGTCCCTCGAGGCTCTCCTGCAGCCTGGTTGTAATCTGCTGCTGGTTGACTTGCAGTGCCTGTTGTCGAAGGGCAAGGGTGAGCGGTTGGTTCCCCGCTGAGCTCCCGGCGTTTCGGCTGTCGCGGCCATCACCAGTTTCCGCTGCTTCTCGTGCACGTTTTGGTCCCCCCTGCGGAGAGCCACTAGGTTCCATCGGCAGCTCAGCAATGGGGCTCGGGTTTTCAGAAGTCATGGATTTCTGACCGTCGGAGGGGCAGGACATGACGACGTTATTATCCGCGATGATCCGCAGGTAGTATCACGATCAGGTGAGTGTTCCTGGCGTTCTCCCAAGATGTTCTTGCAAGTAGTCGACCAGGAGGGCTGTCAAAGTCCCCAAGGATCAGCCCAACTTGCCCGCCTGGACCGATCTTGCCGAACTCGCGGACCACCCGCGCGGTGACGTCGCAAAGTCGGAAGTTCGTGCCCGTCTGGTCGATGGCAACGCACACTCCGTCCCTGGGAACGCTCTTTCCTGACTCTCCCCCAGGTTTGCAGGTCCTCTCGTCTTTCTATTCTCACGGGTCTCGGACCTTGAGCACTCACGGCCTTGAGCCAAAATGGTTACTCTCTCTCTCTCTCTCGCTCTCTCTCTCTCTCTCTCTCTCCCTCCCTCCCTCTCTCCCCCTCACAGATATGAAAAAGCAGCGAACGCTCACCTCTGCTGTGGCAAGTGCGTCTCTGACGACCGGCAGTGATCCAGAGGATCAACAGCCACTGTATGCGCCAGGGGAAAGTACACCCCCCACACCCCTTGATTACAGCAAGGTAGATCCCGGCGTTTGAAGCGGAGCTGCTTCCCTATGCTGCGGCCTGAGTGACGCTCGGCACGCCCTTGTCGCCACACTGGTTTATATAGAGTGGACAGCTTGTGGGCGTCTGTGAAACTGTGTCTCTTTCCTTCTCTGCTGTTGAGACGCGAGTGCAGAGCAAAGCCATGGTGCCTGGGCCCAGGGGCCTAGGCGTCATGACAGGTTGCCTGAGGCTGCCACTTCGCCGGATGGCTCTGCTGTGTCCGTAGGCTCCTGATCTGCACATCTGCCGAGGACCCACGGTGGTCCAGCCAGAAACCGAAAACTTCAGCCTCCGGGGCATCCGGCATGGCTTTCGGCCACCAGACTTCGTGCTTCGCAAGATTCGCTGATCTGTTCGCATGCTTTTGGATCTTTTGGCGGTGGGCTGAGCATGCAAAGAAGCACCAGGCTGGTTTGGATGGTGATGGCGGGCATGCTGCTGAATGAATTCTGAGTCCCCACGGTTGCGGCACAGTCCTTGTCAAAGCGGCCCCTTGCAACTGCGATGCATGACAAATCATCTCATTGCCAAGAACTTTCTTGACATGTCTCCGTTGTGCTCCCCGGCACGAAGCTCAGCTGCTTCCAGGACGGTTGCCTTCATCCTCCATTATTTGTGCGCTAGCGAAGCCGCCTGGCTCTGTGAAATTCCCGAGCACCCTAAAGTCTTCCCCTTTGGGGAGTTTTCGGTGCTGTGCGCGTAGCCACCAATGCCCAAATGAAACGCTTGAAGTTCTTTCTGACGAATATATGGGCCCCCATTGATTCACGGAAGGAAACGGGCACAACAGCGAAGTCGAATCGGCTTCACAGAAACGGTCAGGTGAAACGGTGAAACACTCACTCCGGATCAGCTGGTGCCTCACACACAGTTGTAGCCTAGAGGCCTCTAGCCTTCAGTGCGACCTATGCTGCATCTACCCTGCAGATTGTAGAAACGCAAGCCAGTATCGCCTCCAAAGGCATCGGAATACAGCGCACACGTTTCTTGACGTGGCCATCCTTTAGCCGCTGGCGGATCTTCCTCCTTGCAAGACTGGAGTTGACACGGCAGGCTGTGAGGGTATTCCAGGCGTAGTGTGAGTATGTCGTTGCCTCAGATACGAATACAGATCACTGCATAATAATTGCTGCCGCTCAGACAGGCCTGACGCAGGACTGCGTACCATCAAGCGTGCGTGTGCCATACAGCGGACGCATCGTAGAGTGGAGTTCGTACACGAAGCCTGACCGGCGGGTGCCATCACGGAATGAGCACGCTCTGCAGGTACTACAGGACCTGGTGACAGGCAGCCAGTGTCCGTCTTCACAGGGCCACCATCCTGCCAAGACGGCTTCAGGAGGGAGGGAGCCCGCCCCCCCCCCCCCCCCCCNCCCACTCTCCACCGGCACAAGGTCCATGGGAGACGAGCCGACTTGGTCGCCCGTCACGCGCCCCCCCCCCCGCAATGGCGTGTCAGGGGGGGGGGGCCCCCCCCCCCCCCCCCCCCCCAATGGATGCTTACTGCGTTGACTCCTGCAGACCATGTCCAGCAGCCGTGTCGGAAACAGTTCGTCGAGTCTTGGGGAATGTGTAACACCTGCGGCTGACACAGCCTCATGCTTAGAATGCTGTGTAGAATACTGCAGTCCGAAATCCCAGAACTCTCATCGAGCTGAGGAGTGCACGGTGCAGACAGGAGGCTTGTGCCGTCGGACTCAATGGGATTTATCCTAGGGGCTGTGAGGCAAGATTTGCTGAAAGCTTCCACAGTTGTGCTCAGGGCCGGTCTGTCTGCCCAGTGACTTCTTCCATGGATAGGTGTGGTTTGCTCCCAAAATCACCTCTGCACTCGAGCTGATCTCTCTCTCTCTCTCTCAGAGACACTCCTGAGAGCTTCTTGATTCTTGAAGGCCCCAGCAGTCTCACCACCATCCACCGAGAAGGCCTGCGGTACCCAACTCGCATGCTCTCGACTCCGACGGTGGAATCAGACCAGATTTCCGAGACGAGTGCTGAGCCACCAGGGATCGACTTCATGTATGCCCCTGGCCTGCAGCGCAGGTTCCACGACGTTACTTCGACAAACGTCCGGTAAGCCACACTGCAGCTTGAGGCTGGCGCCCGGGAACGGCCCTCTTCTGCACCTGTCAGAACCATATAGACCCATAGGTCATAAGTGTACACAAGATCATCGGAAAGTACGAGCACTGGTCTAGTGTAGTCTACTGTGTCCATAGTACTGAATCGGACGGACAGGAAATCCAAAGCCTCATAACACCAACCACCGGCAGGCATACAAAAAACGCTTGCAGAAAATGCGCCTCTTCTGGGTTCAACTCGCCATTGCCATGAGTTCCGGGGAAGCGCTTCGCCCCTAAGTGCGCCCACAGTACGAGGCAGCCAAGGGACGCAACTGTCTGATCTCGGCACCAGACTCGGGAAGGAATAATCTTCCGAACTCTGAAGGATGGGATGATGCCTCATGGCACAGCCATTGAAGCACTCACGGCACCGAACTGGTGCAGCTGGGCGGCGTCCGCTTGTCGGCAGGGCCTGACAACGTGACCACATGAAAAACGCGTAGGAACTCCGCTGGAGCTCTTGAAGCCGAATTCGCCTACTGCCTACTCGTTTGCTTCGCCTCCTCTTAGGCTACTCGGACACTGCATTTTCGCACTAACTGGACTCGCAAGAAAATTCTGTGCCGCACGCTTCTGAGAAGTCGATCATGGTGGCTCCCTCCTCCCGGCCTCAGCATCTGCAGAATCAAACGCAATGAGATGTGGATTTGCAGGGAAATGCATCTGTTTCGCCCGGCCGTAACGACATGTAACGACACGACGAGGTTCCAGCAAGTGATGAATTCCGTAATTGTTGTGAGATGCCTTCACATCGTGCAAGTGATAGTTCACAGCGTAGCGCTTGCGAGCTTGCACTGGGTTGTGACCTTGGGCCAGTTGCAGTCGGAGAAGACATCCGGGAGGGAGTGCATTCGCCTCAGCATGTGCGCACATGCTGAGACCCCTGTGCCTTGATTCGTCTAGACGAAGACCCCCGCCACTCGTATGTGGCACCAAGGACTGACGCCCCAAGAGCTCTTCCACCCTGAGGCAAGGAATCCACAATTCAGGCATCCTGCCCGAGCCGCCAGCTCTTGAGCTCTTTACGGCATGCTCATCTTGGCCCACGACTGCGGGAACAATGCTGAGGATCTTCTTACGCAGAAGCGCTGATTTTGTCAGCACTGCCTGCGTGCCGGTAGGATTAAGCAGATGCACAAAATGGTGGAAGCATTGAGCTTCCGACCATACGATGTCGCCGCTCGGGGTGCCCTGCCTCAATACTACACGAGCAAGTTCTGGATGGCAGAATTGTGTCATTCCCACTGCCACTTCGATTACTAAGTGCTACTACAGGCTTGCGACATTCCAAACGCCTGACAAAGACGCAGCACGACGAATAAGCTTACATTGCAAGGTACGGGGCATTGTGTCTGCGAGCACGAAACACCCAAGCAATGCCGCAAAGCCACCCTGGCCCTGGACCACGTTGGCCCCGCATCCCGTAGCTTAGGGCCTACGGCTTCTGGGTACTGCAGCTTAAGCCTAGACTCCTAGACTCTAAACCGAAGGACAGGCACAAGCCGTGAATATAAGCTTTTGCATGTTCGCATCTGGGGTGGATGCTGGCGATGGCGCTGGCGTGTCTTGCTCCAGAAACATCGACTATCTTCTATAAGTCCCTGTCTGTGTTTCGGGAATGTTCTTGACTTCCAGAAATGTCAAGAATCAATGCCGCAACGACCAAAAGGGCAAACATCGCTGCAAGCCTGCAACGCGGCTAGCTACGGGCTAAATTACTTACAAACAACAAGAACAACGACCTCAACCTCAACCTCCTACCTCTCCTGCTACTACTACTACGACGACGACGACTACCACGAGGTCAGTGGCTGTCCGGGGGCTCGGCAATCAGCTGTGCAATGAACGAGTCGAGCTTCAGGTTGGGCTGCAATTGCAGAATGACTCTCCATGCTTCGTGTCCGCATCGCTTCACCGTGTGGTCGAGGGAACAACAATTCCACGCCTGCTGTGGGGATCGCTGTTGCGCCTGCATGACCTCCAGCTGTGCCACCTGCATGGTTGGCAATTTCCTTATCTATAGCCGCAATGCCACGATACAATTTTCAGGACAGGGCGATGCTCTTCAAGTCCTCCGCTTCCTGTTCAGAGACCTGAGGTTTCTTTGGAAACTAAGTCTTGAAAGCACCGAAGGCACGGGTCTCGGGTCCCCGCAGAATCAGGAGCTGCCAACTGGGTAGTTGACAATGAATGAGGCAAGATGGTCGTAGCCTCGGCAAAGCTTTAGAGAATCCAAAAAGCAACAGGCTCTAATGGCTCTAAGCTCGCAGCCATTGTGGACTCCGCCTCTGAGGCTGCCCGTGAAAGCCTCTCCCAGGAAGCTTAAGTTGAGGTCTCCAGCGGGGGTGCGGCGCCCTTCTCTCACAAGCCTCTGCGACAGCATGCCATTCGTGCTGCTCGACTTGCTTGGCCTCTGCTTGGCCAACTCTGACGAAACCACGCGTTTGGTCTTGCAAAGCACCACAGCTAAGACAACAGAGTCGTCACCAGCATGCCGCTGACTCCTTCGAGGCCCTGGCTCTGCTGGGAGCTTCACTCTGGCAGTGCTTGCGCTTGCAGCCATGCTGACGAAGCTGCTTCTGAAGCTGCTCTGGAAGCTGCTAGGCTGCTAGAAAGAAAGTTCTTAAGTTTTTGACCAAACAGCCACGCTGGTAAGCTACGATCTGCAAGCATTAGATGGCTGCTGTACCGACAGGGTTCAACATGCCAGGAGAGGATCCGCTTTGTTTCGGGACGGGACCCGCCCTGCTAATTGAACACGTCATTTAACTCATTAAACGAGATGAAGAGCTCCGTGTAGATTCTTGCTTTTTGTCCGTGGAGCTCTGAGGGGGGTGCTGAGGCACATCAATGGCAGCTACATTGTAGTCCGCCTGTGGTGGTGTGAAACGCCATCGTCCGACAGCCTGCCACCAGGTGCTCTGCCTGAAAAAAAGGTTCTAGTCGGCGGAGCAGGTGCCGCAGGACTGAGGATTGGCATCTATTCAAACGAAAACATTTTTTAAAAGCCTGCAGTATGCAGCTTGTGCGAGTTCTGAAACCTACCAAGCTGTCAGGAACTGACTGCTAAGGTCAAGAGGTATAGTCGGGGTTCGGAGACAGGTGTACAAAGCTTGGGTCGCGCTCTTGTGGCGAGGTCACATCTTGATCCTGCATGGCAACTTAAGACGACGAAAAGCAAGCATCAACACGCACAGTAGGAAATGTAGGTCAAACCTGCTTGCGTGGTGTCAATACCTAAAGCTTACAGTAGGGCGAGCATGCTAGAATTACGTGACAAACCCACGGTCTTTTCCACAATACATGCGCCAAAAAAATGACGTTTTCTGCCAGAAGAGGTCGGCTCTTGAGCTAGGGCCAGGGACAGGTGCACGCCAATCTGAAAAGCAGGAACTCGCAGCATCTCGGCAGATGAGTGGACTGTGTGCTATGGTTCCACGAGCTATGGAAGTTGAAGCGGTCCTCTTCCGAACTCAATGTCACCCGCATACAACAGTTAGTCTAATTAATTCGTCGAGCTCTGTGATGCGATGATAACTTTGTGGATCAATGAAACATCGATGAATGTCATTTCTCCTCTTTGCCCAAGACCTCGGCCCCGGGGAAGACTCGCTAAGCCGCGACCTTTGACTCGCCTCAGCGGATGGCGAAGCCAGAGCATGACAAGACCCATAACAGCTTGTGAATCCGGGCGGGGGAAGTTTAGCTTGAATCGGATGCTCCTTGTGGCGAGGGTCCATGAGGCGGCGTTTGGCCGAAGTGACAGCGAGCGATCAGCCACTGGCCAAGCAAAGCCAACAAGGCGACCACGAGAGCGGCACCGAGCCAAGCGAGTAGTATCTCGCTTTGCCGCATGTGCAACTCGGGATTTGCAGACACCAGTGTGAGACCTGCAGGGTAACCCAACAGGCACAATCCGTCTTCATCACGACTAAATCCTGTGCCTGTGTGCCAGATCGATACCAGTGGCAGGATCAAGAGACAGAACATCGTCTGGCTTGTATGGGCCAAGCGGTTGTCATCAGGAAAGTTCCGTCGTCTCACCATGAGCAGCTTGGGTAACCGAGAGCGCAGGTCCAGCTGGCGCGCAAACATCTGAGGAAGCAACCCAATGGGATTCATCGGAGCAAACCTCGCGGATTGTATCCAAGGCAGGGGCTGTGAGGGACTTCGTGCAATGGAACGACTGCAGAGGCCAAGTGGCATGACCAAGATCAAGAAATTCATTTTCACCAGCTTCAGTTCTGACAAAGGCTCCATCTGGCGTAGCAGCCGTTGGTCTAGAGGCCCAAACAGCCCGTAGACCATTGTGGCCCCTTGTGGATGGCAATCTCCACAAATGTCTATGCCACAGTTTTTGCAGTGCCTTGGCTGCAAAGGCTCCAAACATGCGAGATAGCACGTGCTGGTTCAGATCAAGCTTGGCAGCCGTGTGCAGTCGAGCCACCACCGGTAAGGACCCTTGTTTTCACTGCTAGACTGACATACATCATGATGTCGACAAGTCCAGCCCCGACTGTCGCTGGTTTCAGCCTCGGTCCATTCCATTTCCCTGTTGCAGACCAGGCAGAGTGGGCCGAACGCCTGGCGTGGTTTCAGAAACTTCAGACCCGACAGTCGCCGACTGGCTATGCCCTGAAAACAGCAACAATGTCACATGTAGCATACGGTCGCATGATGCACAAGTAGGCATGCCTTGGCAGTCATCTGTTCGATGATCTTCGGCGGTCTGAATGGAAATCCTTCGAAGATGTAGCGTAAGCCCAGCACACCTGCAACAACGCCCCATGTCGGACAGTCTGAACGAGCTGGCAGCTCGAATTTGGCGTGAAAGGAGGAACGGTCCGCGGGTTGCGGTATCCAAATAATCTCCGCCTACTTCCCTGTTGCCGGTGTTGCATCGGTCTTCAACTATCGGATCCAGCCCCCTCCAGAAGCTTCATGCCGCTTTGCAAACCGTAACTGAGCAGCAGGATGTCAAACTTTGGTTGACAACGATGCTGAACTTTTTGGACACTTTTGGGCATTGCCTTTCTTTGGCCAGTCGCAGCCCTGGCGGTGAATCGGGTCGGCAGTCGGGTGTGGCTCCGGCGTGCAATGTCAAGTCTAGTGGCACACGGTGCATCTTCCCACCTCCATCCAACAAGAAGATGAAAGCCAGAAGCCGTCCGAGTCCTGACACGATCTGACGAGTTCGATCATCTGTTTGCTGCGAAACTCACATCTGTTGCACTCTATAATAACTTTGTCGATTGTGCAGACTTGCTCGGAGAAATTCACACTTTCGGAGAGGGTATCAGTGTGACGAATGGCCCATCAGTACGGGCAAAATCAAACCAACGAATACAAACGACACAGATATCAAAGATAGGATCGCTGCACCTACCACCCTCCCCCTGTCGTATCAGCGGTGATGCTTGGGTGTAGACTCGCGGCGAATATCGAGAGGATGCACAGTGTCCTTGAAGGCAACGGCAGCAGCATGCTCCAGCTCGCTTCCGACCTTCCTCCGCATCCGACCCTCCGCGAGATATCTGAACTTGTGCATATATCACATAGGCCTTGGTGGACCCACTGGCCGTGCCATGACAGCTGATCCTGGCCTTCGTACTAGCACATGCTTGACCATGCATGCTCAGCTTCCGACGACCAGTGGCACGATAAACTCCATGAGAACCTCCACGAATGGAGCGACGACGAAGAGTCCGCCCAACCAAGCCTCGAAGAGGTCCCGTCTCCTCGGTTGAATTCAGAGCCATATGAAAAAGGCCGCTGGAAGAGCCGAGATCGCGTTGTGTTCACTGCCTGATCTATAGAACCTATAGCCCTCCGCCTTCCTCCTGACAAAGTGAAAAAGCGGTTTCTTCTGCTGAGGGCGCTGGTGAAACTTCAGCTTTGATCTTGCGCAGAAGAGAGTGCCAGCGCAGCAAACTGGCTCACTAGGAGCACAACTGCGCAAGGCTCGACAGACCTTGACAAACAGTGGATGGAGATGCACCCCTGTACAACCTCCCATGCACACGGTTCATTCCGTACATCTCAACTGTGACAGTTTGCATCCAGGTTACCTGGAAATCCCAGAAGTCAACGCAGCTAGTGGTGTCCCACCATTCAGTTTCCGGCGTCTCTTCCCACTCAGGCAGGAAAGAAAACGCCAAGTAAGCAAACACTCCAATTGTAGCAACCATGTCAATGCTGATGGCCGTGAAGTGCTCTACGAACAGTCGGAGAATCATGCTGTGGAAATTCCAGTTCCTGCCAAAACGAAACAATGCGTCACGTACCAACAAGACATCGTCTGTCGCAAAAGCCATTCGCAGCTAAGGATCTTGGCGATTTGTCTAGCGAACGCTTTGCAGAGCTCGCCCATGGCAACCGCAATCAGCAAGGCCATCAGGATGTCACACGCTATCATGGATAATGTGCCAGCGAACCCATGCTTGAACGACGGATCGCGGCAACCCAACTTGTAGCAGTCACCCCACTCGTAAATCCTGAGTTTCGTAACTACCTTAAACTACCAAACCCTACTTTTCTGTAGGTTCTTATTATAATCCCTAATATGGAAATTATAGGGACCCTACAAAAAAGTAGGTTTTGGTAGGTTAAGGTACAAGTAGGTATGAAAGGGATGCGGATGGTGGAGCAGAAGGAGAAAGACAGAGAGAGAAAGAGAGTAAGCTCAGGAGCTATACTCATGAAGCAGATTCCAAACAAATACGTGATCGACAGGATGGTGTATCAACATACAGACTCAGTGTGATTCTCCTTTCAAGCTGTACATACACATATATGTTTATATATATGTATACATATACGTATATATATATATATGTATACAGGTATGCACACATATATACATCATATGACATCCGACTGCACAATTACCTCTGTATGTATGCGTTTCTCATGGTTCAGGCACGACGGTTGACCATTCGGACCTCTCGCAACCGCTCATCGGAGCATGGTCTCAGTCGCACTCACCGCTGCTGGCTCTGGAACGAGGTGCAGCGGGAGAGGAGATCACGGAAGGGCTGGCCTGATGGACGAAGCCCGACGTCCGACGCAGGCTGGACAGCAGGAACTCGTCGTCTGCGAAGAAAACAAACATGAGCGAATCTGCGCAAGCGCTGCGAATCAACGAGATCATCTCCACGATCGGGTTGCTTTGTGGATGTGACTCCATGGGACGGCGTGGAATCGACCGTGGCAGGCACTCACATCCACCGTGACAGAATTACGCTTCCGTGAAGATTTAAAATAGCGATGGCAAGCTTGACAAAGGTGCGTACTGTAGTCTTAAACTTCAACCTCGGTCCGCTTAAATCCGACCCAGAGCCCCTTGGGTCCGTTTAGATCACCTGGCAAGCATCCGCTCGGAATGGCTCGGATGTGTTTGGCCCTAGAATGCTCTGAATGCCAAACGTGTGGACGCTGACATTCTTTGACCTTGTGGAGGAGGAAAGAAAGTTGTTGAGATGCCCGGGGAAGGCATGGCGGGGGTGCCGGGCCGAAAACGCTGGAAAAACAAGGTGGCACTTATGCAAATCAAGAAGTCCCGCCCTCCGCCCGAGGTAGGCATGCTAGGGCTCACCTTTTGCCGATGCGTCGAAGAATCTCGCATCCAATGGATCCTCTCCGATTCCCGCGAT